>VYZQ01007766.1:59465-76967 GCA_013400655.1 Mystacornis crossleyi | reverse complement strand
ATGATCTTTAGGGATCCATCCAAACCAAACCAAACCAACCCAAACCAAACCAAACCAAACCAAACCATTCTTTGGTTCTATGATTCTATGTGATGAAAAAATATATGGAAATGAGTAATTCAGGTATATTGAACTTTTCCAGTCAAAACAGGATTGAAGTTTCTTTATTTCATACTTTCTTGATGAAAACCACGGTCTTCATTTACTGCTGAAGGTACAAGTGAATTTCTTGTGTTATCCTTTTATATCATATTATTCAGACCTTGCTGAATATCCAAGATAAAATTCTCTTAAAAATCATACTGTTTTTAAATGAATTGTTTTATTCTATTCTTTCATCTACAGTGACTGTGGTTTACCTCACTCTCCAAAATTCACCACAGCAATATAATTTCCTATCTTTAAATACTTATTAACTTGAAAAAATTGATAATTGGGGCAATGCTATTAAACTCAGTCTGAACTAAGCTATTCCATTCTAACAGCCATCAGCATATTTGAAGGAATAAACACTAGTACAATGAAATAAAATAGCTTTCGTCCCTTTCAATTTTTAGAGTTCCCATCCAGCAAAACATACTAGTATGCAGTGAACATTAAGCACATGTTTCAATCCCTCCACAGCCATATAAGCATTTAAGAATGTGCTTAGTTTAAATGCTTCTTTAATCAGACTGGCAGCAATTCCACTTAAGCATATGCTTAACTGCTCTGCTGGATTGGGAAGGGATGGGATACCTAATGTGTTTAAGACTGGAAACGGGCTGCACGTGGAGTGAAGGCAATGTGATATTATCACAGAAGGTTTTGGATCTGCCTAGACTCACTCCACTGTGTGCTTCCATTTCTTCACTGGCACTGTCAGAAACACTCCAGCCCACTACAGCATCCAGGCAAATGCATTGCTCTAAAACAGATGGTCCGTGAGGGAACATGTTATATGCCTTCCATATCACTTCAAAGGCAGAGTAATGGTGAACCCAGGTCTTAACTCAGTTTAAAAATCTGGGGCCGGAAAGAAGGACTTCATAGAGAAGTACAGGGAATGTACAGGAACAGCTACCTTGGTGAAACTGATAAAAAAACTTGGCATGTTCATCGCACACTATTTTGGTTACTAAATCAGCTTTTTGGTGGAAATGATTATTCCTGCAGTAATACAACTGAGAAATTTTATTATCATTTTGAAGAATTACGACTTTATTTCTTTTCTTTTTTATAAAACTTAAAAGTAGTTACTTGGCTACCCCATCTTTTGAAGATTTAAGAGTCCTTTATAGAAAAACAGAGGGCAGAAGAGGACTTTGAAACTCTATATACCCCATAAATACAAAATTACTTCAAGAACAGCTCTTCCCATGTTTTCTTAGATCAACTGGGAACCCAGAAGGAAACTCTCAGGTATAGAAAAGAATATTGCTACAGAACATATTGCTTTCTGACAAACCAACATATTTCATAGAAAAAAAAAAAATTATTGTGAGGCTTCCAGCAAGCTCTAATCCTCAGGAGAAAACCTTTGTTACTTTCTTAACAGTGGCAGCTGTCCAGGAGATGAGTAAGATACACATGTTAGCAAGGGGTTAAGATACAGTCACCTAAGTATAGCAATAATTCAGGGAACAAAACATTGGCAATATGAAGCTCTAAATGACATCATCTTTAACCTAAACCAAAAGTGTTTGCAATGAGAAAAGGAGAGAATGCTGCCGCTTCTTATTCCTGAGGAAAAGTCACCCCAAGCACTTGAACTGGAGAGAATTATGGTTACAGCCCAGCTCCCTCTGCCAGCACCATAAATTCTGACAAGGTCACCCACATCAGTAAATATTGTTTCTCATGGGGCAGGCAGACAGATAGTGCCTGAACTCGTTTACTTCGAAAGGCACTCTGCACAATAAAGAACACAAGATAAAACACTTTCATGAAAAACAATGAAATAGCAGAAACTCTGTCTAAACAAGGCAAGTTTAATGGGTAATGGGCATTTGATAATTTAATTTTAGCCTTCTGGTTTTCGCTACCTTGTATAGAAGGTATATTCCGCTGAGTACACCCCACCAGTTGCTCAGCAGCACTGGCACTTCTTCTGCCCTGGAAATATACTTTGAATTATACTGTTGTTTTAAAGCTGACTTTCACCATGTCTTCTGCATGGATTAATATCAGAATTCACAGAAAGATCATCAACAACCTTTGCTCCCATGCTGGAAGCAAACACCTATATCAACTGCTGCTGCTAAGTGGACAAATACATTGTAAGGTCTACATGGCTTCAGGGTTGATAAAAGTTTATAGAGCCAGGGGTTGCAAGTAAATGTTTTACTACCATCATATGGTAGTAAATCAGATGGAAACATTTACTTTTTGTTAGCTCCTGCAGAATTAGTCTAGAGCCTTGACTACACTTACACAAAGCCATCTCATGCTCCTACTCTGGATACTCCATTGTCCCTTTCAGCAATAAAAACAGCTGGGCATCTGCCCAGGGCTGAAGTAGCCCTGCCAAAGGACACAGCCACAGCTGGGCAACGAGGTAGGAGAGCTGGCAGTGTGCCACAGTCACCACAGAAGTGCACAGAAGTGCACACGCACACTGACACAGGGAGATGTGCCACCTCTGCAGGCAGAGCATCACAGCACAGGGTTCAGAAGCTTGGTGGGAGGACAACAGCATGTTCAGGCAAATGCAAAGGGTGCAGTGAACCCCCCTGAGTCCAGTGTGGTCTCAGTTTAGGTCAGGTAGAAACTGCCTCTGTGTTGCTGCTGCAGCTGCCTCTGCGTCCCCCATGCTCCTGGCTGCCCCTCCACAGCCTCTGGCAGATTCGCAGCTGCCTGAAGGCAAAGAGAACTCCTGCTTGGACACCTTCAGCAGTTCCACCAGCAGTCACAGGGAGCAGCACCTCAAATCCACTGCACTCTTCAGCAGCTCAGGGTTTAAAATCACTCAAAGCGGAGTGCCTTTTTCCTCTGCTTGCCACTATTAGCACTGAAAAGCACACACCATTCCCTATTCAGCTCATACACCGTGCATCACCTTTCGGGACTTTTTCTGTTGATTGCCACAGGCAGGAGTGTGAAGATTAGGCAGTCTTTTAATCTTTTACCAGCCATGATTACCATCAGGGAATAAAAGAGCAATTGCCTGGCAGTGCAAGTGGCAGTCCAATAAAAGCTTCCCAGACCAGAAAGTAGTCATACACCAAGTTCGACTTCCAGCCTGTTCAAGTCCACAGTGCCTCCCCTTGAAAACTGCAGAACTTATTGACAGTTTCCTGGAGGACTTTTTATGACTCTTTATGACAAAGGCTCATATTTCTCATTAATATCATTCCTTAAAAAAAAAAAAAAAAGAAGAATGAGAAAATTTTCACACTTGAACATAACTCTTTTTGACTTAAATATTTCAATATTTTTACTTATTTGGAAGACTTTAATTTATATTTGAACAGATTATGAGACAATCTGAACAAAGAACAACTAATTTCCAAAAAACTGGAACATCTCACTAGTCTTCAGCAGCTGCCTCAAACACTTTCAGCATTGGGAAATCTCCCATAGAGACAATTATACAGCTCTGCCAGTATATGAGCTGAGATTATTTTGATTTAAGAATAAAAATGTATTCCATTTCTCCATTACACGGGCATGGGGAATACTAATAGGACTGATGTCAGACTCTGTTCAGACTGAAATTAGGCATATAATTTCAGCTCATGGAATTTTTGTTAGCACCAATTCCTACACCAGCTGCAATGGTAAGGTTTCTGTGTAGGTTAAGTCCCTGCAGGAGTCTCTCATAGCTCTGTATGGTCTTCATCACAAATGTAGCTGTCGTGTGTCTTCAGCGCTCTTGATATACACAGTTACTGAACTAAAACATCCTGACTGTGCTTCCACATGTTCACTCCAACCTCTCTGAGACAGCATGAGCACCACTGTCAGGACTGAAAAAGAAAACTCTTTTGAACAGATGTTTATAGATATCAAAATCTGATTTACAAAGCTAGCTTAACCCATTAGCAAAAGGTATCCACTAATTAAAAGTGACATAACTGCTACTGGTAATATTCAAGCAGGTGAAGCCTAGATTAAAGCTTTAGTTATCTTATTGACATGCTCTGAGTTACCCACTTCATTCTCAGCCTTATGGGAGACATTATGTGAGTTAAAATCAAAATGCCTTTTGAAGCAAACAGGCCTGAAGTGATCTGATGTGGTTTTGCAGTTGTGGGTTTTTTTTTTTTTTTTTAATATATATATATTGATTTTGTTTAAGTATTCATTAGAAGTATCTTGCTCATTTAGATGGACACTTGTCATATTATAAATCTAAATAAACACCACAATTTCTAGTATAAAAAAAATTGGAGCTACATCGTATTCCTCCGCCCACCCAGCCTGCCCGGGTTTCACCTGGCTCAGATCTGATCCTTCAGCTCCTGGAGAAATGGATTTTACCATCTCTCCGCCGTGGAAAAAGTCTGCCAGGTCTGGTCACAATGCTGTCAAGTGGGCTGGAGGTCAAAAATCTTTACGATAACAACAGGAACGAAAGAGTGAGATATAGTCCTTTCAAGCTTTTATTCCTGGGCGCCTGTCCCTCCCCAGGTGGCAGTGAGGGATCTCGGCAGGCCACAGACACAGTCCAGAAGGGGAAGCATCGACAGGCGAGGGCCGAGCCCTGTGCTGCCTCCTTTATGCTGGGGGTGGAGAGAGGGAGGTGCCAGGGGGTAACAGCGAATTAGAGCCGTCCCGGGAAGACCCGGGTAAAATTCAAGTAAGCATAACATTTCTGCGGGCTTGAGAACACACGGTATCGCCCCGGGTAAACTCAAGTAGAGGTAATATTTTCGCGGGCTTGAGAACAATGGGGCTCTGCCGCATGGCAGAGACAAGCCTGAGCACGTCCCGGCCGGGCGGGGGCTGTGTAGGTCTGGGCATGTCCCGGTGCCAGCCGTGGGGTCCCAGAGCCGGGCTGGCCAGGCAACAGAGCTATTAATCTCAAAAGTAAGTGTGGCTACAGTATTTTTACTCCAGCAGTCAAGAAACTTGGGTAGTAAATACATATTTGAGCCAGAGACTTTTTCAGAGGTGAATGAACAACCTAACCCTAGATGCAGAAATGTGACAGATCGTGAGATGATACATGGCAGTTCGTGTCATTGTGGAAACATACCATGGGATCAGTATAAACAAGAATACTGAAGTAAAGCATGGACATGAGACAAAGGAAAATATAATAATTTCTTTTTTTTTTTTGTTTAAATCACTTTGCTGTAAATTGCTGGCTTTTGCTGTTATGTGTTTTACCACTACGTAATTGCTTTAGCAAATAATTATGAATTGTATCCACTTTTTTATGCATAGGGAGACTGAGGGCTTATGTGGACATGTGGGGACTTGTTCCTGCTGTTACCTGCTTGCTGGGGGTGAAGCCTGATAACATGTTTGAGCCTTGCCCAGACCTGGAGGAGGTTTGTAGCCACTGCTACTTGCCTACGAGACTAGAAGCTAGCCAACATGTTCGGGCTTGTTCGGACTCGTACCCCAGCACAGTATGCATGACACAGCCCAACAAGAAATTGCCTATAAAAGAGGGAGTGACCAGGGGTAAGACAGATGTGTTGGCAGAGCGGAGACTCCCCGTNACCCGGGTAAAATTCAAGTAAGCATAACATTTCTGCGGGCTTGAGAACACACGGTATCTCCCCGGGTAAACTCAAGTAGAGGTAATATTTTCGCGGGCTTGAGAACAATGGGGCTCTGCCGCATGGCAGAGACAAGCCTGAGCACGTCCCGGCCGGGCGGGGGCTGTGTAGGTCTGGGCATGTCCCGGTGCCAGCCGTGGGGTCCCAGAGCCGGGCTGGCCAGGCAACAGAGCTATTAATCTCAAAAGTAAGTGTGGCTACAGTATTTTTACTCCAGCAGTCAAGAAACTTGGGTAGTAAATACATATTTGAGCCAGAGACTTTTTCAGAGGTGAATGAACAACCTAACCCTAGATGCAGAAATGTGACAGATTGTGAGATGATACATGGCAGTTCGTGTCATTGTGGAAACATACCATGGGATCAGTATAAACAAGAATACTGAAGTAAAGCATGGACATGAGACAAAGGAAAATATAATAATTTCTTTTTTTTTTTTGTTTAAATCACTTTGCTGTAAATTGCTGGCTTTTGCTGTTATGTGTTTTACCACTACGTAATTGCTTTAGCAAATAATTATGAATTGTATCCACTTTTTTATGCATAGGGAGACTGAGGGCTTATGTGGACATGTGGGGACTTGTTCCTGCTGTTACCTGCTTGCTGGGGGTGAAGCCTGATAACATGTTTGAGCCTTGCCCAGACCTGGAGGAGGTTTGTAGCCACTGCTACTTGCCTACGAGACTAGAAGCTAGCCAACATGTTCGGGCTTGTTCGGACTCGTACCCCAGCACAGTATGCATGACACAGCCCAACAAGAAATTGCCTATAAAAGAGGGAGTGACCAGGGGTAAGACAGATGTGTTGGCAGAGCGGAGACTCCCCGTGTCCCCAGCACTGCTTGCTCGTTCCTTATCAACAAATTAATAAACTGCCTTATTGATTGATTGATCAACTTTGATTGTGGTGAGTAATTTATAACAAGATCATAGTAGTTGAGAAGTCTTTAAATTCACTTATAAATTCTCTCCTATTGATTCGGAATGATCCTGCACACAGATATAAGGGTGGGAGATCACATCACATCATTGGTGACATAATTTCTCTGGTATCTGAAATGTGAAATAAAGGAAACTGAAAAGGAAGAGGAAATACAAAAATAGCTAAATCATACACATGGAAAAGGAACAGGAAAGGAACAGAAATGATGAGGCAAGACTACTTACAAGAGAATGTAATGACAGGACAAAGGGGAACAGGTTCGAATTGAAAGAGAATAGGTTTAGATCACATATTAGGACAAACTGCTGACAAATTAAAATATTCTTATCAAATAAAAGCACGATAGAAGTGCAAGATAGTTATTTCTTTTTGAAATCTGGTTTTGGCACTGGATTATTTAATCTCATGTCTTTCTAAAGTTACCAAAAATTCTAAGAGACATAAATGTATGAGTAAGTCTACAGTGCACTTTTCAGTATGCAGATAGTACAAACTGACTTGGTACTTCTTCCCAGCTCCTGCAAACAGCTACAAAGCTGAAGCATCACTGGCAATGACTGACTATTCTCATCTTTCACAACAAGAAAGAAAAAAACCTCCCTACTGCTCCTGCTTATGTGAGCGCCAGTTTCTTTCTCTTTCACCTACAAATTACTTTTGAAGAGCATCTTGGAGTGTTCATCAAAGAAAGAGATTAGCTATTTTTTTTTTCTAAACTGAGCACATCTGGATAAACTTTATGATTAGCGTATTTGAAAACTACAGCTTCATTTGCATAATATAAGCTGCATGCACCATAAAAATGGAACTTGCAGTACTTTGTGAATTCTCCTATGTTTTGGAAGATTAAGCACAGTGACAGAACACTCCACATAAGCACCAGTCAGGATTTCTTCTATTTATCACAGGACTGAAGGACAGCAGCAACCACATCAGATACAATATTAGAAAAGCACTAAGAAAGTTACCTCTTTGAGTTTTAGGACATATAATGCACACACCCAAAAGCAGTGTAACCACATACAAACACTCTCTGAATGACAGAAATACATGGATATGCTGCCATATGATCTCAGCACCTTGGAACTAGGAGAAGCACAGAAGCTTTTGCTGTTGCCAAAAAGTTTCCTCCTTCTATGCTACTTCCCATCGCCAAAATTGTTATAATAATACGCACTTATGAAGGACATCTACTCAATCTAATGGCATTGTCAATCAGACTGGATGAATTAGGCAGCTGAGGACAGACTGCCACATGCCATCCCCGGTCAATTTTACAGTCCAACAGACAGGTTACATCTTTTTCAGAGTTTTCTCACGGTGTGATTTTCAGCATATCCCTCTGGCTTCTAATTTCCATCTGCTCAGATCAGCTGCTGCAATAAAAGCAGGTCCACAGGGGAAGTCTCCAATGCAAATGCCCATATAATTGCCATTCCTAGCAGTTACATAAAGTTATCTATCTGATAAATCCACAGCCATAAAGATATCAGTCAAAATAAAGGAAAAAATAATTCATCTGGGAAAAAAACTTTAAAAGATAGCAAAAGTAAATCACTAAATTTATAGTATGTTCTGCTTTATTAATTTCTATTTTTATGGCATGTCTGCCATGAAACTCACTTAGCAAGACCACAATCTATCTCTTTTCAGGGTGAAATTTTACAGACCTAAAGATATCCAGTTTAGACCCATAGTTACAAATCTGAGCCAAAACTTCTATTTTCGGCAATGGCAGTGTGAGAAAGCACAGTCAGTAATTTCAAGCTGAAAGGATGGTTAGTTGAGTGGCAACCAAACAACATTTCAAGTAAACCTTTCCCTATGTCCAGATACCAATGCAGAACATATTGTACCAAAATATTTCAGGAAGTCTAAATAGAAGCAAATCTTTATGCTATATATCTAACTATTTTTCCTGTATCACTAAGTTGTTTGTGCGGGCATATATTAACATAATTATGAGATACTGCAAGTGTGAAATAAAATATGCAAAGCACCACTAAACAAAGCATTTGCAACTAGAAGATGAGAGGGAAGACAGATAAAACTAGAAATTAGATATTGTGGAGATTTTCCTAAAATAGAGATTCAGGTCAAACACTTTCAATAATGTGGCCATTTGTGTATCCAGACTGCTGGAATTTCAGCATTCAAATCAACCTGACTGCACAAGGTGTTTAGACATGGAAGAGCTGTAGGTCAAAGAAGAAATTCATATCCTTGAGATCTCCGGACAATAATCAAAAAGACTCCTTTGCTCAGGAAGCTTATTCGTGCTTATCCAGAAAGAGTCAATGTGATCTATAGCTGAAAGAGTGAATTCAATGTTATTTGACATCAAACCATTATCTGAAGGCTCTGTAGATTTCCTGAAATGGATATTTCAGGAGAAATACTGGTTGTGTTCTGCCTCTATCAGCAGGGTATATATATTTAATTTTATTTTGCAGCAATTGCTGGCAGATACAACAGCCATAGAGTGTCCCTACACTTCCCTGCAAGGCTGTTTTTCCAGGACCCACTCAAGTGCCTTTTGAAACTACTCAGAAAGGTCCTTGTGCAACCCACAGAATGGTGTATCAGACCCTTGAGCTGAAGCTAACTTGACACTGCCATTAGGCTTTCACCATGAAAGAAAATAAATTTTCCAGACATTTCTGCTTCTGAACTCTTTAGCACTGTATTCAGTATCAACAGCTTGGAATCTCTACCATCCATCAGGTGGAGAGGTAGTCCTTGAAGTGACTTTCCTGCTACCTGTCTTACATGTATATTGAGAAAAATCCATAGTGAGGTAATGCTCTTCTGTCCTGGAATCTCATTTCAAAATTCAAGGAAACTCAACATAGCATTTAATAAAACAAACCATTGCTTGTATCCATACAAGCATGTGCAATGAATATAAAAGTGTGGGCAAAATAATTTTCATTAAAGCCCCTGCATTTAGTACATCAAAAATTTACCCCAGGAATACTTGAATTTTACTGATCTCCATGTTCTTGTTGTGCATAGAAATTGCCTTGCAGGCAAGACGCACATTTGGTAGCGAGAGTAATCAATGGCACATGTAGAGTGCCTTTGAGACTAGTATCTTCCCTTTCATTGGAAGCTCTGAAAATCAGAAAAGAACATTTGCAGCATGAACAGTATTTAAGGGGCTCTGTGCAAGAATCCCTCTGGGAAATCTAAGGCCCATCTTACAGAGGAAGTAAAGTTGGCTCTTTCAGGCCTTAAAATGTACAAAACTCCAGAAGGTCATGCTGGAGACACTCCTTACAGTCACCAGGTTTTAACCTGATTACCAGTTCTCCAGGAAAAGGATTTCTTGACTTTCTGTTGAAAAGCTCGCCTTTGTGATAACTGACATTTAAATGTTCCCCGAAAGAAAGAGCAAGGACTTTTGTTATCTGACTGATGGTGTCAGTTGTGAGGCCAGCTTTTCTGGTATGTCTGCATCAAAAAGGAAAGATAAGTTCAGAAGAAGCTTTTAGTACAGCAAGGCCATGATCCATGTACTTTATATCTCTACTGTGTGAATGTACATTAACAGTTTACTTTGAATCAGAAGTGTACTTTTAAAGTGACACTCCCAACCACCCCCATTTTACAGACTTGGCTCACATCCCAGAGCAGTCTTTTGCATGCAGTAGGTATCTACTGGGTGAAATTAAACTGAAATACACATCAGGAGTACCACAACTAACCAAGGACCTGACTAGAGTTAATGTAAAACCTGATGAAAGACCATGCAGTGTATGTCAGCGGGACTCCATAGATCCACCCCTAAAGAGCTGGAATTTTTACTGTGCAGGTAGGGTAATTCTGGGTACAAATTCTGTGATCTGCAATCTGTAGGCCAGGAGCTTAGGAAGGCTGCCTCTCAGACACAAGGTGACTCCCCTTTTCCTTGAAGATCTCCACTGGTCTCTACAGGACCAAATATTCAGGACCTGTCCTACCTAGATAGTACTTATGAATTCCTGCAGCAATATATTCTTGCTTTCATCTTTAATTACTTCCGAAGCTCAGATCATGGCCTACTCTGGGGTCTCTTGGGCAGACTGTGTAGATGGTATGGTTAGCTGATTTAGTGCACAGTTCTACTTTGACATATTTTCCTACAACCCTCAGACCACACACTGAATAGCAGCTTTCTAGAGCCTGCTCATCTAAGCAAGTTGTGCTTTAAAAGGGCTAAGAGTAATGGAGAAAAGGAAGGTGTATACACTATCCAGTAAAGGGCAGAGCAGAGGCTGGCTGAAGAAAATTGTGATTTTTTTAAATGAACATTTCTTTCCAACGGCAATTAAACATTTATCATAACTTTACTTATTTATCTAGATTGGACTCACATGCACTGTGGTATCCCTAAGTGGCAGCCAGGCAGTATCACTTAGAAGTTTAGTCCTTTAATAACAGGATTCCCTTTAGGTTCATCTGCAATTGTACAGAGAGATTCTAAAACCTTACCAATTTTCATGTTATTACTGGACAGGAGAGAATCAAACTTTTTTTTTTTTTTGTTCTTTCTTTCTGTCTTTCCAAGTTGGGAAGAGACAAATAAATGTCTTAAAATGTATGAAACACAGGTGTGGCCTTACGCCCCATGCTCAGTCATGTGAAATAGCTACTGATCTAATGCTAATCTCTCCATCAGGTATTTAATCACAAAACTACAGAGCACTTCCAGTGCCTTTCTGGAAGATGAAGTTATTCTTTGCTTTGCCTATGATTTCACTTCCTTTTATACATACAGTTCAGGCATGAGAAAATAACAATTTTCTCCATGAATGTCTAAAAGTGCACTCAGCTTATCTGATAAATAAATCCTTTTCTGTTTACCCTTCACCTCCCAAACTAGTGTGCATACATACAACTCCATGACGAGGAAGTGGTAACCTTGAACCTACCAACACCTCACAGCAAGAGAAGAAAGGAGAGTGCACCAAACAGCAAATACTGTGGTCTGATAGAAGTCTAGTATTTTCTGAACTCCAGTCCCAAGGGCCCACAGTTAATACATATCATGTAGCACTATTTAGCTCTTATTTTACATATGACATTTTTCCCTTGACACCAGACAGACACTGGCTCTGACCTTCCTCCTCCCCACACATATTTTCAAACATCTTCTCTTTGCTGAGGTCTTTATAAAAAAAGATTATTTTTGTTTTTTTGTTTTATATCAGGACAAAATTTGGGGAAGGTCATTCTTTCCCTCACATGCAAGCACCTTCTTAAACATCTTTACACCCTTCAAATGGACACAACATTTTTTTAATTTCAAGTTAGTTTTTTGTAGAGAAGCCTCTGCACATTTCCTTTTTCACACTAGGTGAAAAATGTCCCTAGGCATCTGAAGGTGAGGTAAAAAATTAATTCCTACCCACTCGGATTAACTTGTTTTGCAAAGCAGTTTTAGCTGATTTCCCCTCTGGAAAAAAAAAATGCTTAATTACTTCCTGAAGGCAGAATGCCCATGACTAGTTCTTGACGTTATTAGAGAAATATTTTGCTGTGATTTTTGGTGTTGTGCGCACACTCTCTTACTTACAGAGAAACAAATCTCCATGCTCTTATTCATAATTTCCTTAAGTTTAATAATTTATATGGAAAGAAGTAGTCAATCGTCAATTAGCTACATTTTCATGAGGTTCTTAAGGAATAAAAACTGCCTTCTGGCACATATGTCAAAAAATCCCCCAAATATGCAGGCCTTCTATCTCCAGAAGATGAGAGATATTATAATCACGAAGAATGTTACATACTGTGTAATGAACATTTAGGGGGAAAGCCCCTCCAACTGATAGGAATTATACAATGTCAAGAGATTTCTAAGCACAGAGAGCAAAGAGGGAAGCATCGATAACAAGATTTCTCTTTCTCAAGCCCCTAACACCACTTACTGTTCCTAACAAATTGCAAAGTCAGCTCAAGAAAACAGATATCACCAAGTTTCCGTGACCTACTGAGCATACTGCTTCTGAAAGTAGGAATTAAACAGCAAAACTCAACACTTCACTGAACAGCTTCAGATGTAACAACAAACTGCACTGGGTTGTACAGTTATTGTCTTCTCTTTCTGACTTAGAAAGTCTATATACTTTTTCCATCCATACAAGAATACAACAGGGTAAATTACAACAACAACAACGACGAAGACAACAACAAACCATCTTGCAACTTCTAAGGTCAACAGTAGCTCCAGTTATCTTTTTGGACAGTGCCTAGGTAGAAGAACATGCTATGATCTAGTGGTTCATTAAACTGTGATGAACTGAACCCACTGGATATAACCAGTGGGATGCAGTCTACTCTGCACATATATATGTCATGTGCAGTAAAAGACTGCACTAATCATGGAACCACAGAATCATGAGAATGGTTGGGTTGGAAGGGATCTTAAAGATCATCTAGTTCCAATCTCCCCTGCCATGGACAGGGATACCTTTCATTACACCAGGTTGTTCAGAGATTTTACCTTTTATTGGACCTATATGGTTTTAAGCAAGTGTTTAAAACAATGAAGATAAGTATGTGCCAGATATGTAGAGTGTGCTCAGGTGGCCAAGAAGGCCAATGACATTCTGGCTTGTATCAGCAATAGTGTGGCCAGTAGGAATAGGGAAGGGATTCTTACCCTGTGCTCACCACTGGTGAGGCCACACCTCAAATTCTGTGTTCAGTTCTGGGCATCTCAGTTCAGGAATGACATGGAGGTGCTGGACTGTGTCCAGAGATGGGCAGGGGAGCTGGTGAAGAGTCTGGAGCACAAGTCTTATGCAGAGCAGCTGAGGAAGCTGAGGTTGTCCAGCCTGGAGAAAAGGAAGCTGCAGGGAACCTTATTGCTCCCTACAACTGCCTGAAAGGAGGCTGTAGCCAGGTGGGGGTCAGTCTCTTCTGGGGGTCAGTTTCTTCTCCCAGGTAACCAGTGACAGGACAGGAGGACACAGTCTCAAGCTGCACCAGGGAAGGTTTAGGTTGGATATTAGGAGGAATTTCTTCACAGAAAGAAATTGGAATGGACTGCCCAGGGAGGTAGTGGAGTCACTGTCCCTGGCGGTGTTTAAGGAAAGACTGGATGTGCCACTTAGTGCCATGGTGTAGTTGACATGGTGGTGTTCGGTCATAGTTTGGACCTGATGATCTCACAGGTCTTTTCCAACTTAAATGATTCTGTGATTCTATATTCTGGCCTCCCTCACACTCATAATGACAGATTACAAAATGTTGTTACTCTTAAGGAAAAAACCACACATCTGTGTCAGTGAAGATGTATCATTAAATCTGGTTTAAAGAGGTAACTGTTATGTCGGAGAAAGACAGGTCATCATTTTTGATTATCAAAACACAGAACGTACATTTACTCACTACCCTTCTTCTGCTCTGGTCCTTTCCAGTTGAAGCATTTTGACCCTCACCCTGCCTACTTTCGTGTTTCACCAGCTACTGTCAGATGGAAACCACAGCAGACAAGAAGTGGATGACCTGTATCAGACACAAAGCAAAAAGAGTCACCACACAAGAGGAAAAATCACGTCTTTATAAAAACTGGTGATAATGACAAAGATAGACTGGAGAAAAAGATGATTGAGTTGGGCTTAAGTGCCTTATTCAGTGAGAGAAGAGGCTTTCAACTCCCAGGATTTAGCTTGCTGCAGAACTTCTGTAAAAAGATGACGCTTGGTGTAGGCTTTGCCGAAGGCCCACCGCATCCCACTGCAGGCGCCCTGGCGGCCTGTCGCAGTGCTATAGACAATGCAGTGTCCTCACAGGAGTGGCAGGTTGTCACACCATAGCAGTGCGCATCCGCAGGAGCAAAGAAGCAGGAGCGATCCTTTTTGTGGGTCTCAGCAGGATTTACTGCCAAGGGTTACACAGACGAAAGACAGGGATCTCAGGGCTTACAGGGGTTTTCATACAGAGGGAGGACTAGCTCACAAACCAATGGGATAAGGGCGCATGGGCAGACTCAGGGAGGATTGACACTGGAACAGCCAAACAGGGAGGATACAGAGGAGGGATTAGGGGGCAGGACCCAATGGCACACTGAACAGGGGAGAATTTTCCAGAGGGAAAGGTGTGTCTCTGGGGGGATTGACAGGGTCTCTCTGCCCAAGGGGCAGGAGAGAGGGAGGAGAGGGACAAGGAGTCTCCACCTAGTGGGCGGGGAAGGGGCATGGCCAACCGAAGGGGAGGAATATAATTCAAGGGAATGGTAACCAGGGCGACCAGGGTACAATGTTACAACTTACAATTTTAAGAGGGTTTACACAGAACTTATAGGGAGTAACTTGAACCAACATGAGAAAAACCTTCTATAAATCATTCCTCAGCTTGCTCCCAAGCTGAGGTACTACAACAGAAAGATTTTACAGACTTTGTTTTTGGTTGGGCAACCAAACTGTACCCATCAGCTTCATAATCACAAATGTTGATCTGAAGCCAAGGTGTGGGATAAGCATCCCACTTTTTCTCTGTTTCAGCCTGTTAGGGGTTCAGCAGAAACAGCCAGTAATAAAGGAGTTTAATGCTGGAGTCTATGCCTTATATCATAAAGTCATCCTCAGAGAAAGCATCCAAGCTAGATAATTCATGTTGCAGAAAAATGCTAGCAACTCAACATTTTGTATATGGTGTACATATCAAGGTGCTGACTGGAGAGGGTGTTGCTACAGGAATGGCCTCTATAAGAAGACATCAGGAGCTGCCCACACCATAGAAAGGAACAGTTCCAGCTGGCTACAAATTGGACCTACCACTGGCCAAATATAAGCCCATCAGGGATGCTGGTAGCACCTCTGTGATAACGTGTTTAAGAAAAGGCAAAAGAATACTGCACTGAGACTGTGACACAGGTGAGAATATGTGAGAGGAAAAGCTCTATGGACATCAAGGTCATTGAAGGAGAGAGAGGAAGTGCCAGGGCAGAGATTCCCCTGCCGTTCTTGCAGAAGACCACGATGGCTTGCCGTGTTCTCCTGCACCCATCCCATAGAGAACCATGCTGAAGGAGATGCCTACAGTGCAGTGCATGGAGGACCCTGCATACAGGAGGTGGATATTCCCTGAAAGAAGTTGCAGACCATGGAGAGCCCATGATGGATTNTTTCTGACTTGGAGTCTCTCACTCGTTTTGCTTTCAAACCAGTACAATAAGGGATACCTCTTTTCAAACATCTTGCCAATAAATAAAAGAGGGAGGTGATATCAATTGTCACAGATCAATTATACTAAATATTCTTCTGTAAATTAGCACTCCTCAGTGCTCCCTCCCCTTGCTTTTCGTTTTATTCCAGACAGGTTTCCGTAGCAACTAGATCATGTGCCCAGTTAAATTTCCAAAGTTGTAACTTCACAGCGGATTCTTTTTGTAAGTGAAGCAAACAATGAAGGGCACTTTTATTTGCAGCCCCTCAGGCATAATGATAATGGAGCTTTACAAAAGGATCTCTTGGAGAAAGGCATGTGAAAGTTCACCATTTTTCTCAAGTGGTGAACTAGTTATGGACAGGAACACGAAGGCCTGGAAGCAACTCTTTTCTAAAACTTTTCCAACATAAAAACCATTACTACTCCAGATACTTTCTGGAGGTGAACAGAAGACCTCATACTCGTCCTCCATATCCCCTTTCAGCTTGGCAGTGCTCTCTTGTCACTATTTTTTCAAAAAGAGGGCTGATACAGTTGGAGAGAGAACCTCAACAGTTTGAGCAAAGCAAGTATTATTTATTTTTCAGCAGTGTGCTTGATCCAAAACATCTACAGATGTAGAGGATAAACAAGGTGAAAGAAGCCAAGCATTTTTCACTTTTAAGTACAAGCTTAGACTACAAGAGACAGCTGGTTTTATGAGATTTCTGGTCATAAAAGCTAATGTCTGAATGCAAAATTGTCATGGTTTCATCCCAGCTGGCAACTAAGTTTGATACAGCCACTTGTTCTCACAGAGCTCCCAGCCGCAGCCAGTGACATGGGGAAGGGAATANTATAAGAAGACATCAGGAGCTGCCCACACCATAGAAAGGAACAGTTCCAGCTGGCTACAAATTGGACCTACCACTGGCCAAATATAAGCCCATCAGGGATGCTGGTAGCACCTCTGTGATAACGTGTTTAAGAAAAGGCAAAAGAATACTGCACTGAGACTGTGACACAGGTGAGAATATGTGAGAGGAAAAGCTCTATGGACATCAAGGTCATTGAAGGAGAGAGAGGAAGTGCCAGGGCAGAGATTCCCCTGCCATTCTTGCAGAAGACCACGATGGCTTGCCGTGTTCTCCTGCACCCATCCCATAGAGAACCATGCTGAAGGAGATGCCTACAGTGCAGTGCATGGAGGACCCTGCATACAGGAGGTGGATATTCCCTGAAAGAAGTTGCAGACCATGGAGAGCCCATGATGGATTAGGCTCCTGGCAGGAACTGCAGCCCCTAGGGCACTCATGCTGGAGCAGTTTTTTCTGCTTATTTCTGTTGCAGATAGGGCTCAGTACAACAATAACTCTGTATTAGCCAGGCTAATATAAGCAGTGGACCGTAACTGCAAAGTGGTGATCGTGTATGTATTTTTTGCCAGGGGGCAAAATAAGTGTCCTGGGTTACACTGTATTCCATCACCATTTTTAGCAATGTTCCCTGCCTCCTCTCTCTGGACTATTTACTGTTAATGTGCCTATCAATGCTTTGTGCATGACTCACAGATAACTGGATCCTGGACTATCTCCTGTCAATGGCCCCATCAGTGCCTTGCCTTATGACTCACCATCCCATTGTGAGATGCTCCGCCCAGGGGGAAGGAGCCAAGCATTCCCACATGGATAAAGTCTGGGGTTTTGCAGCAGCA
>VYZQ01007766.1:26098-36801 GCA_013400655.1 Mystacornis crossleyi | reverse complement strand
AAAAAAAAAAAAGCACAGCATGACAAATACTCTTAATTTGAAAGCTGAATGGCATTTAGGGGAAAAGTGGAAAGCAATGTTCCTCCACTGTTTTTCCTCTCAGGTACATGGATGCACATGTAATATCCTGAACGCTACCTCTTCCACCTGAGGGTCCAAGGAACATACAGCTTATTTCTCCTTTATTCTTAATTTGCTTACTGGATTTCTCCCTTTATCCTTGATTGCCTTTGCCATCTGAGATTCTGTGACTATCTCAAGAGTTTCTCTCTTGGTTTATTGTAGAGTGCTCCAAATCTAAGAGAATTTGTATACAAATCTTGGTTTAGTTCTTTTAAAGTGTCTTTTTGGAGTATTGAGTTATTTTTTTGGATCCATTAGGGATTTGATACAATACGGCTTTTATTTGCATATTATTTTGGTGCTTTTGAACACCAATAGAATATTAAAGAAGATACATAACTTTTGATGTCAAGTAAGGCTTGGAGATAGAATTTTTGTTTATCTGAAAGCAGCTGTTGCTGGTGCAAGTGAAGAATTTCTTGAGTAAAATCTGTATTATGACTTTAGGCACAGAATATTCTGTATCTCTGTTAAAAGCAACATTGCAATTAAAAATGAGTGCTTGCTTTAGCAGCAGACTATCACATTTTAAATTATTTATTTAAAGGACGTAACCACCACTACCAACAAAGGGGAGTCATTAAGTGATTAAGATTCCTGCCATCATGCCTGTTAACTTCAGAGATCTCTTCAACACTACACATATATTGAATTTCTATTCATTTATAAACACTCCTGTGGGTTACATGAAACACTTTCGTTCCAGCTAGGGAATGAAGTGCTTGTGATTTAACATATCTTTTCTTTACATTAACTATTCTACAGCTCTGGCTGCACTGATGGCTGCTCTAAGCAGAGATGTGTGACACCTTGACACCTATTTTATGCTTCCAGATAATTAGGAGCCAGAACAGTGCCATTTCTAGATATACATGTGTGTCCCACCTTGATGAGTGAAAGTAATTTACAGGCTTTTGAATGTTGTATTAGTACAGTCACTACAGATGGATCTTCTTTGTAGTAGGAAATAAAATGCACATCATTCAGGCTGGCTAGGTTCTCTTAGAAATTGCTTCTGTAATGGTTATTTACAACTTATCCACTCTGCATGAAGATAAGCAGTTTAAACTGTGTCCATTGGAGAAACACACAAGATATGGTATGAGAAAAAATAAACATGGCTAAGGATATTCTATTCCTTGTTGTCTCGTTTCTGTGTCCATATTATGTGAATCTCAGTTCAGTTACAGAACTTCAAATGGGAAAAAATGAGACATATTCTTGAGCCAGAGCTGTTTTCTTATTTTTAGTAAATGAAATGAACAATCCTCAACTTGAACTGACCTGGGTGCAATACTTATTGCTGGTCTGAGAATCTGACACAATGAACACAGAAAAGCTTTTTGAAATATTCTCTAAGCCTTGTTTGTATCTGCAGAGTTCAAAACATTTAACTAAACCAGGTTACTCCCATTTCCCTCACTCCCTTTAGTACAACTGAATGTACTGCTCCTCCATTACAGATATCTGAGTGACTTGAAAGCTGCCCATTAGGCCACGTTCAATAACAGCAATTTAAAACCCACCAGAGTCTCTGTGTCTAGCATTTCTAACTAGCTGGCTTTTCGTGGCTTTCTGCTGCAAGCAGCAACTTAGCCAGGATTCCCGAGCCACACTTCAGAGTCTGTCAGATGCTCCTAAGCACTCCTGGTTAGAACAGGGGCAGAGGGGAAAGAAGGACTTTCTGCTCTTCCAGCCCTGCTTCTCACAACTTTTCTCTGCAGTAAAATTCCCTCAGCTGCAGGTCCTCTGTCTTGAGCAGTCAGTCAAACATAGCTCCAGCCAGCCTCAGCGACTTAGCACCCCCAGTCCAGGTGCAGTCCCTTTAGAAAGTAGGAAAATAATTTTCCTGATTTCTTTGTCAAAAACACAGAATTTCTTTTCATTTAGATTTCAAACTTATAAGATGCTGAGTTTGTCAATGCCTGGGTCCACGCACCGAAGTCCAGACTGCAGTACCACAGGCTTTTCAGCCAGAACAGGTCATTCTTAACAGGCTCTATATACCAAGTATCTCTACATTCAGAATAACAAAGTTAAACATGATAGAGTTTTCCTTATGCAGAATCATCACCCTTGCCTAATTTTTGCACCTCTCCTCTAATGACACCCTTTTTGACATTCTTACAAAATTCTGACACAAACTATTTCCCTTTCATTAACATAGGATTGAAAGAAGAAACCTCCAGTGAGTTGAAGCTGAATTACAGCTGCCCAGTCACTGACTTGTGCACAAGACAGGTATGTCTTGAAATCCATCTTTCTATTAGCACTGATGCTGCAGTTACAGGAAGAAGCAAAGTGGCCCCACCTCTGTAAGTTCTCAAGCACTCTGCTGTCAGTATTGGTTTATTGCTGAAACCACTCTGTGCTGGTTTTGGCTGATGTAGAGTTAATTTTCTTCCCAGTGTCTGGTATGGGGCTGTGTTTAGATTTGTGCTGAACACAGAGTTGATAATGTAGAGATGTTTTTGTAATTGCTGAGCAGGGTTTACAAAGAGCTGAGGCCTTTTTGCTTTTTGTACTGCCATACTGGTAAGGAAAGTTGGGGGTGCACAAGAGGTTGGGAGGAAATGCAGCCAGGACAGGTGACCCAAAGTGATCACAGGGATATTCCAGACCATATGACATCATGTTCAGTATATCAAGTGGGGGGAAGAAGTAGGAAGGGGGGAACATTTGGAGTCATGGTGTCTGTTCTCCCAAGTAATCATTAGAGATGATGGGGCCCTGCTCTCCTGGGGATGGCTGAACACTTGCCTGCCAATAGGAAACAGTGAATTAATTCCTTGTTTTGCTTTACTTGTGTGCATGGCTCTTGCTTTCCCTGTTAAACTGTCTTTCTTTCAACCCATGGTCTCTTCCATCTTTTACACTTCTGATTCTCTCCCCAGTCCTGCTTGTGGAGGAGTGAGTAAGAAGCTGAGTGGGGTTTGGTTGCTGGCTGTGGTGAAACCACAACACATTCTCAAGCTAGAATTGAGCTGCCATACAGAAATCCCCAGTTTTGGCAGATGTTGGTTAACCAGGTTTGTATTTCAATTCTTGCGTGCGTGTGTATCATTTCATCTACCAATTTCATCATTGCCTCCACTTGAGTTCTAACAAATGCTCTATTATACCCAAGTAGCCTTTCTGTAATACACAGGCCAGCTTTCAAAGCTTAGATGTCTGATGTTTGTCCCAGATCTGTAGTTAGGGTCTCATAAATCTCCTACTAGCTTCACATCATATAGGTTCACTCTTAAACAGTGAAATTAGCTGAAGTCACCTTTTAGTTCGTATTTTGTTCTTTTATCAAAATTATTAAATTTATCTTTATCAAAACTATCAAAACTAATTCACAGTAAAACAGTAATTTATAGTGATTGGTTCCATCTCCCTCCTGGTTCAGCTGTCTTGGTTTGCATACTGTGAGCCTTCTGCTTTCTCTGCTTGCTCCTTGCCTATCTGTGTTTGTCACTGTAGCTGTTGTTCCTCACTTCAGGTAACCAGTGCAAGAGTGCCTTACGCTGCTACAGACCCTCACTAAATCTTGTGAAGATCTTCTTACAAATTGCTTAAGAGCATTTTGCAAATAAATCCCCCCAGAATGTAGTGTTTGTTGCAGCCCAGAAACTGAAAATCGTACTGAATATTATGTCTGCTTTTTAAATGTCAGTCTGTTGGATGGAGTTTGTCATCTCTATCACTACTCTATGATATTATGCATAGCTTTGATGCTGAAAGTTTTTTTCTTAGAGAAGACTTTACTGTTATATATTTAATTTATCTTGTATCAAGTCATTCTGTCTATAGATAATCAAAACTTCAGAGGTAACTAAATCACCTCAAATATTTGCCAAGAGCGGTTAAATCTGTGATGACTCACTAAGGCATGATAGAAAAATATTCCAATTTTTCTGGGGGAAACTACTTTGCTTAGATAGGCCACAATATTTTATTCTTCAGCTTAAAACTGTGTTTACTTTTCTGTGTGAAAAACAAGCCAGCTTAGTTCAGAGGAAGAACATACTAGGGACTACTTTCCACTCCATAGGAAAATGCTCTTTAGACAGCAGAGATAGGCCAATTCTTTCCACTTACAAAAATGTCATCTACTTATTATTTCTCTGTAAAATTCAGCTCAAAAAGAATGAAAAAGATTTGCAAATACCATTTATAAGTCAAAACCACTGAAGCATCAAATTATACCAGACTCGTAAAAGTAGAAGCCTTTTGTAAGATCAAAAGCTATGCAAATTCGTCTTTGCAGCTCAGGTATATCACGTCAGGAGAACCACAAGAATACGGTCTTCAAATTATGAGAAAAAAGTTTAAGTGTATGTACCATTTTCTGTTGTTATTACAATCATGCATATTCATTAAAAGATTCTTCTTTTTTCAGCTGTCTGCAGCAGCAGTACAAGAAATCAAAATTATTTTGCCTATCAACATTTATTAAAGATAGTTAGGAAGACACAGGACTGATTTAACCTTTCCAATATCCATCCTATAATTTTTTGCTAGCTGACATCCTGCCTCTACCTCACAGCCCAGAAGCTGAAACCACAAGTGTTAAGAAATCAATTGAGTTGTGGAAGAGCTTTGAAAAGGCCACTTATAGTACACTCAGCTCCTGCCTTTCACAGCTTGCATGCGGGCTTGAAACCACCTTCCCATGCCAAAGACAGTAAGCACAAATCCAGAAAAATGGGTATGCCTAGGCTGTGGTTTGGAATCAGACAAAAAACTTATTCTGCCCACGCTCTGAGGTGGTAGGACAGGAGCCAGCTCTCATCTGGAAATTGCGTGGACAGATTTGCATAGCAGGACGGCCCTGTGTTTGAACTAACATGTCCCTCTGAGGCACAGACGCAACACACAGACGTGAAACATTTCGCTGTACTCTCCATCAAGCTGAAATATTCTCAGGCAGTGCAACCTTATGAAATGTAATCCCCAGGAAATGCCTGAAAAAGAGAGGGTGGAAGCATAATCAGAATCCCTTCTGTCACCTTCCTCCCCTTCACAGAAAGGTTTCCAGCTACTTCATTAATAATACAGACTCTTCAGTAAGGCATCAGATAACTCCAGCCATAACTGGACCAGTTCATAGAATATCAAAACTTATTCTGTTCGCCTTTGCATCTCAGCAGAGAATATTTCAAAGCAGGGAATACACAGTTGAACTCTGACTCCGTGGAATAGGCAAGTACAAGGAACAGAGAGAAAACCTGGGAGGAAAAGGTTTGCAACGTTTTCAGAAAAGAACAATTCCAGTCAGGATATTTGAAAGGATAATTTTGCCTTTTTCCAAACATTAATTTGAGAAAGCATATTCAAGTGTTCTCTCTGCTTAATAGTATGCAAGATTTCAGTGCTTTTTCACAGGTTTCATCAAAGTAAAGAATGATCACTTACTTCTGAGCTTTATGTTTACACCAGAGTAGAGGTGAACTCGCTAGTCTTATACACAGTCTGATTAGAAGACAGAACCCAAGGGACAGAGAATCAAAACCCTACAGATGGAATTTTAAACAGAAGGCTGCCTCTTACTATATTTTGTCTTTAACACCAAGCCTTCTAAATCTCAAAGAACCTGGCATTTCTTAAGCCAACTACAGCATTAAAGCAGCCTCACACCAAACAGCAACTTTTGAGATTGTCTTTTTCATCCTCCTCTTTCAGGTTCTGTTTGCCTCTGACTCTTCCTATCTTCCTGCAGGGAGAAATGCAGTGCACATGAAGGTGGCTGAAGCAGA
Organism: Mystacornis crossleyi; assembly: GCA_013400655.1. Classification (NCBI taxonomy): domain Eukaryota; kingdom Metazoa; phylum Chordata; class Aves; order Passeriformes; family Timaliidae; genus Mystacornis; species Mystacornis crossleyi. The sequence goes on along the minus strand of VYZQ01007766.1, from coordinate 30,934 downwards.
GGCTGTAAGATCTTTTCTCCATCCAAGATAACAGAATCAGCGGTTATTTCAAAGGTTTCATTTTCACCTGTGGAAACTGTTTCCTTTGAACTTCTCCTCACTCTGGACAAGTTTAAACTAAAAAAACTAACTTCACTTTAGGTGAGAAGATTTTAAATTGTTATTTGTGCTTTTTATTAACAAATGATGACATTCTGGCAGAACAAGTAGAAATATTCACTAAATACTTTATCCTGAAAGAAAAAAAAAGTCCATCATATTCCAAATTCTAGTGATAATGTATGATTTTAAAATGTCATCAGAAATCCTTGTAAATGCAGTTCAAACACCATTAGCAGACAGAGAGGTTAAAAAGCATGCAAAGATTTCTTACTGCATGGACTGGTTTCATTCACACAGAATCAATTCACCGTCTTTCCTGCCTTAGACCTTAGCCAAAGCCAGCAGATAGAGTTGATGAACTCTCTTGTTTACTGCCATCACTGGAAGCACGATTAATATTGGTTTCTGCCAGATATGCTGGGCAAGTAGGGAGAGGAGGAAATATCCCAAGCAGCGCAGCCTGCATCTCCTCTTAGTATCCCATGGGTTAACTGACCTCAAATAATCTTAACAAATTTATTGTGGTTGAGACAAGGGCTGTGTAGACCTACATGTTATTACAGAGGCAGCAGCTTGCACAGCCACAAGAGTCCAGCAAATCCCATGCCAGTGCATTTGGCAGTGTTACAAAACCCTGAATGAAACCCTCCAATTTGTGTTGAATTAGCAAGCTTCCTAAAAGCACAGGAGGGAAATTATATTGTATCACACATCACTCTAGTGATGGTGATTGAGTTCAGTTCTGTAACACATTCACATTTATACTAAATTAGTAAAGAGGGACAAGCGGACTGGTCTCAAATACACTACGATCTCCAGGTCTAAGACACAGACAGTTTTGCAGCTTCCACTGGCCAAACCAAGACAGTAATGTTACATCATAGAAAATAGCTGAAACCAGGCAGGCAGCAAAATAGCTTCTACTCAGCCAATATTGTTTCTGGTTTGAACCCGGGGAAAGTTCAGATCCAGAACCCCTGGCTAGAATGTTCTCTGCTGCTGATGATGATAAAGGGCATCTTGACATTAACTTAATATGGTTTGCCTTATAACACAAAGTTAAATATATAGTAAAGCTAACAGATATGGAATACTGGTGTATTCCAGTACTTGTATACAAGACCTTGACCTCAGCAGATCTGAGTTGATTTTTTTCATGTTTTTAGGTGCCTCATGCACATTATTACCTTAATTTGAAAGATACTGTGTGTCCTACTTGTTCTACTTCTGGAGTCCTCCTTAATGTCAACAGGTACTTTGAACTTCCAGATTCTGTACACTCTAAGACATAATTTAAGAGCAAAGTAACATATATCTCTGCTAGTTCTGCTGCCTTCTTTGCTTTTCATCCTCTGCCATTTCCAACAATGGGACACAGATTAAGGTTCTGAGGAATACAGCTCTCCCTATGGCTTAAAAATATTTGCAGAATATGAGCACGACATGAAACTTCTCCCATGTTCTGTACTGCACATTGTCTGCAGACTTAAACAAGGAAGTCAGTCAAGATGCTTATTAGGATAGGGGAAGTCCTGTATTAAAAGAGACACCATTATTTCAGTCCTGCTCTCTACTTTCACTGTCGAAGTTCACATAACTTATCTAATCATTACTTTTTGGAATGGGAAATGAGACAACCTCTTTTTATATATGTGATGTGGAGGATAGGTATTTTTTCCTTTTCTTTTCTTAAAGCTTTCCACTGAGCCAAGAACTCATGTAAATTCATAATTAAATATTATTTTACTTTTAAATCGGATATTAATGATAGATATGATTCGTGCTCTGAAAATTGAATATTCCAGGAGGAGGGACTTCTCTTAAAAGGCACAATCAAGTAAGTGTTGGGATAGAAGAAGATCTGTCTATTACATGGAACAAGAAATAGATAGACAGCCTGAGGAGCTTTTCAGGTAGAGATGAAAGTCACAAGCATGTGTGTGATTTAAAAAGAACAGATCCATTCATCTCTGTCTCTTTACACCTGAGCTGAATGCTAAGAGCCATCTGTCAAAACTGCATGTGAGGTAATAAGAGCATTTTGTTTATCTTTGAATAAATTAACAGCCTCAAACAGGATTTTAGCAGCAGCATGGTAAGATAAGTTGATTCCCTCACAATCCACCCTGGCAGCTGTCCTTTCTGAGAAACCCCAAGAGAGCTTTTGATGGGTATTCTCAGAGGTGGAAGGAGAAAATATACAAGGCATTTGAAAATTGGCTCTTCCCTTTCAGTATTGTCTTTCTAACTGTCACAGTTTTCCTTTCAGAGCAGAGAGCTGTTGTGTTTCTTAAGCAAGAAGAGGCTAACTGGATGTGGTGAGTTGACCCTGGCCGGATGCCAGGCACCCACAAAAGTTGCCCTATCACTTCCCTCCACAAGTGGACAGGAAAAAGAAAATATAATTAAAAGTTCCTGAGTTGAGGAAGAAATCACTCACCAAATACTGTCACAGGCAAAACAAAATTGAATAAGAGATATTAATTGGTTTTATTACTAACAAAAACAGAGCAGGATAATGCAAAGCAAAATAAGATCTTAAAAACACCTTCCTCCCCCCACGCCTCCATCCTTCCAAGCTCTACTTCCTCCCCCTCAGTGGCACAGGGAGACAGGGAATGGGGATTACGGTCAGTTCATCACATGTTTCTGCCACTGCTCAGTGAGAAGAGTCCTTCCCCTACTCCAGCATGGGTCCCTCCCACAGGAGATAGTTCTCCCTGAACTGCTCCAGCATGAGTCTGTCACACAGGCAACGGTTTTCCACAAACTGGTCCAACATGGAGCCCTTTTCCATGGTCCTTCAAGGACAGGCTCCTCCAGTGCGGGTCCCCCATGGCCCATGGAGTCACAACTCCCAGGAAACCTGCTCCTGCATGGACTCCTCTCTCCACAGGTCTGCAGGTCCTTGTCAGGAGCCTGCTCCAGCATGGGCCTCCCATGGGGTCACAGCCTCCTCTCAGGTATGGCTCTCCTCCAGGGGCTGCGGGTGGATCTGTGCATCCCTGTGATCCTCCATGGGCTGCAGGGGCACAGCTGCCTCGTCACGGTCTGTACCACAGGCTGCAGAGGAATCTCCACTACAGCACCCGGAGCACCCCCTCCTCTTTCTTCTGCACTGACCTTGGTCTGCAGGGCTTTTCCTGTCACATATTCTCACCCTGCTCTTCTCTGTCCACAGTTATAACTGAGCAGTGTTGCTGCCTGCCCAAGGGCCCACACCGGCCCCAGCCCACCGAGACCTGCCTGGATATGCCCGGGCTGGCCCCTGCCACGTGGCTGTAACTTCCCCGAGCTCCCACTGTTCCAAGCGTGGGTAGAATTTGAAAGTAGCGCGGACTCCTCCGAAGCAGAGTCCAATTGGCTGGCTACCACGGGTCCACCTCCTGCTCGCCCCTTTCCCCTCCCCCAAATAAAGGCGGCTGATTGCGGCTCACCTGCCCCTTCTCTCCTGCTCTTTCCTTCTGTGAACAGCTCTCTCATCCCCTGTTGGGACGGGAGGAATAAAGAAAACAGGAATATAAGCACGGAGTCTGGGCTGTATTTCTACCTCTTTGCTCCTGCTTATGACGCTGATTTAACAGCTCTCACTCGCCGCATTTTGGAGCTGCCGTAGCTGCCGGATCCCTCGTGCTGTCTCTCCTGGCAGCACGAGGCATTCCAGAGCATAGAACGGTGAGTCTGCCGACTGAGCGAGCAGTGAGATTCATCAGCACAGTAACTTTTTTGCTCTTGTTAAATCTGTTATCCCAGAGGTGTTACCACCATTTCTGTCGGGCCCAGTCTTGGCCAGTGACACATCCATCCTGAAGCTGGCTGGAACTGGCTGCTGCACATGGAAGAAGTGTCTCACAGCTTCTCTGAGAAAGCACCCCTCTAAAATCCCCACTATCTAAACCTTGCCACACAAACCCAACACACTGGAGCTACTAGAAATTTCTTCGGACTGTCCCACTAAGGGATGAGTTATTCTGGGAAGTAGAGAAGCTGCCAGATTTGACACATCTGAACATCACTGATGGAAAGAGTGTTTCTACATATAAAGTCAAGTGATCTATTACTGGAAAAATCCAAACATGCTCACAAGTGTGAGAATCCTTCAACAGCCCAGTCAGGCCTCCAAAGCAGATAAATTAAATGCCATTACTGGTGGTTGAAAACACAGGAACTGTAAATTAGCTATTACTTATACTATAAATTATGTATAAATTACGGCAAGTCATTTAGCTTTCATCCTTCTCATGGAGAAAGTAGGAATAAATGTTTTCATATTGCCTAGCAAATATTCTACGAGATTATTATAATTATCTGATGTATTCCCTAACCTGTATGCTAGGAAACTCTTCAATCAGTGACAAAAAATGACAATGAACTCTAAATAATCCTGTAATCTAAAAATAAGCAATCTTGTGTATCAAAAGAACACATTCCAAAGCTACAGAATGGACCCAGGTCCAATAAAAGACCAACAAACTTTGTAATAAGAGAGTTTTTGGGGGGAAGAGATGGGGAAAATTGCTTGGAGAAAAACCTGGAGAGGAAAAAGTGCCAAAGGAAATTTTTGGTACTCATCCTCCTGGATGCATGACCTTATAATTACAGTCTGGATCTCAAATAAGCTAAGCTGAGTTCCCACCTGAAGACGTGACCCCCGTGGGGGGAATGGGCATGAGTGGATGCGTGGGGCACGGGGTTTCTCTCTCCCTGTTACCGCAGCCCTCCACACTGCCTAGT
>VYZQ01007764.1:82446-104881 GCA_013400655.1 Mystacornis crossleyi | reverse complement strand
GAATAAAATCTGAAAACATCTATCAAATATCGTCTCCTTGATTCTTCCACAGGCCAAGGCTGTCTCCCAGGGAAAGTTGCAGCGACCCCACTGCAACAGAAATTCTTTAGTATGAGGGTAGTGAAGCACTGGAACAGGTATCCTGGAGAGGTTGTGGGCTCCCCATCCCTTGGAGGTCTTCAAGACCAGGTAAGATGGGGCTCTGAGCAACTTGATCTAGTGAAAGGTTCCCTGTTCACATGAGGGGGGTTGAAACTAGATGATCTTTAAAGTCTCTCCCAACCCAAACCATTCTATGAGTCTATGAATTTCTTCCCAGGAACACATAAAATTTGTGAAATTAATCTTCCTCAATTTAAAATAGATTATCTTAATTTAAATAACAGTTTATGGTGCAGTCAGTCATTCTGGCAAGGGAGAAGTATTACTTGTGATGTCCAACAGGGCAAAATTCAGTCTACATAGATAAAATTCAGGAAAAACAGAAGAAACTGAATATCACATCTTACAATAGAAATTGTCAGTCATCAATTTCTGTCACACAAAGATGTATACACATACAGAATCATAAAATAATCAATCTGTATTTTTTTATTCTTTCCTACAATATCCAGCAGCAATATGACATGAAAATGTTGTTATTGTAACAAAATGAGCCAAGAGGAGATATATACTCTAATTTGAGTTCCTATTGTTTACACTATTTCTATTAAATCAGCTACCTAGATAGATGAAGTAAAATTTGCGTCAACGTGGGAGCATTAAGGACTGCAATCTGAACTGAAGAAATCTTGATACTTTAGTCTGAATGAAATGTGGCAATAACCATTTTCATTCAAGAGGCCTTGTTTTTGTCATTTGCTGTTCCTTAGTCTCAACCAATAGCAGATTCTCTAAAATTGCTTTATGTAGAAAGAAAAAAAGAGCTGTGAAATGTTATCAGCTTGTAACCTATTTGCTGAAGGAAAACATAAAACTGGCCTGCTGAGTATACACGATTTCTGCATTTTGTTCCTGAAATTATGTAAGAAGGCAGTTTATAGCCAAACAAGGTATGTCCTTCTTAGCAATTATATGCTGCCATAATCCTATTTGCTGGGGTAAAATCCATTTTATGGGGAGACAAAGAATATGTAGGCATGTACACTGATGGCATATAAAACATCCCAATACACAACATACTACTAAAATCAAGCTGCCACTTTGAGTTTATTGCTTTCTCACTAGCATTCACTTCATATTTTTCTGTGAGACACTACGTAAATTCAAGATGCGTTTATTTCACAGTGTTTGTGAGAGGAAAGATCCAGACTAGCAAACAAGAGACATGCAAGCACATTTTAAAATGTGATCAAATTTGCCAGTAGAATAGGGATTTCTAATTTCAGAAATATAGTTGGTGTGCCCATTTTAGACATGGACCTAAAAGACATTCTGTTGAATGCCAGATACGGATACTTATAGAATAGGGTCATGTCTATAATCTTTTTTCAGCTTTCAGAATACACAGCTTCAGAGCCCTTTACCAAGATACGGTTCCATGTTAGAAGAAACATTTTCAACACACTGTCAGGATTTCATTTCTGGTAAAGTGGAGAAGTACATATTCTGGTATATTTCACAGCTCAAGGGAATTATTCACAGTAAATCCTGGGGCTTGTCAGCTTTTTATGTCTGTCTAGCTATAAAAAAATTCATTCACTTGGCCCTATCCTAATGGAAAAGAAACTCCCTTGCCTCTACTCCCACAGAACTGGGGCAATTTACCAGAAACACCTGACTCTGCATGCGTGTGTAGAGATCTGAGTACTAATCCCAGGAGTGAGGCTGCAAAGCTGAGGGCATTCCAACGGGCAGATGCAAACAACTGGAAGACCAGGGATCTGAGGCCAGCTACTGGGTTGATTGAGTAGCTAAGTATCCTACGTTGCAATGTAAGATGTGCCCAAAAGTATGTATTCTATTACCATCTTCAGGAGCTGTTGAAACCAGGTGGGGCAGTGTTATCTTTGCCTCCTCCCTCCGGGCTATCTTTTGTTAATGGTCCCAACAATGCCTTGTGCATGACTCAGAGATAACTCCCTCCTGGGCTATCTCCTGTTAATGGCCCATCAAGGCTGTGCTGCATGACTCAGAGATACCTCCCTCCATCAGCTATCTCTGTGTAATGGGCAATCAAGGACCTACCACGTGAAGCACAGAATAACACCAGCCCATTGTGAGATGCTCCGCCCAGGGGGGAGGAGCCAAGAATTCCCACCTGGATATAACCTGGGGTTTGGAGAGGCACAAGGAGCCCTTACCCACTGGACTTCCAGAGGACAAGAGCTACTAGACCTTTCTGCGGGATCACTGCTTTCAACAAGACCACTTCATCTGGACTGCTACCACCACCCCCACTAACAGGGTGTCAGGTTGTATTCTGATTCTGTCAGTAGTTTCTTTTGTACTATTGCATTTATTTTTTCTTTCTATTAAATTGTATTTCTGACTTGAAGCCTCTCACTGGTTTTGCTTTCAAACCAGTACACTAAGGTCAGCAGGTGGAGTGTATATGTGTGTAGAGCTATATGTATATGCATATATATACATACACTCTAGCAGACTTCAATCCTGATCAGCAGGAGGAGAGGAGCAGCACTGGCAGCCCACACTGTTCATGTATACACAAGACCCATACATCCACGTAGGTGCAGGTGGGTCACCATTTTCCATCTGTGCTGACCTGTTGTCTGCGTGCACATGCGTGCATGACTATCCATAGCAACGAACTCAGCCTTGCTGCTGGCTGAACATGGGCACAGGGAACCACAGAAGTCCCACAGCTTTGGGGTTAGTGAATACAGCAACCACTGTGCTGCTGGAGCTGCTGTCTGCAGAAGTCCAGAGCATCCCTTGGGAATTCCTTGCCATCTGACCGCAAGGTTTCCAACCCAGCTCATGCTACTCAGGATTGCATTAGCCCCACTGAGTGCAGGACAGATGGGTCACATCTTGAAGGAGGATATTGCCACAGTCATCTCAGGTAGATTGCTGAGGGCTGACAGCTTATGAACTCTAAAAACCAGGTCTGAGTTAAGAAGTTCTAGATCATCTGGGCTATCTAGTTCCCTGGAATATGGTGTTTCATGTGTTGTTAATGAAAACAAAACTAATTCTTTTTTTTTTTATTTATTTCAGCTGTTTTACTGTCAAATCCCCCCTGAGATAAAACAGCTTGTATAAAGGGGTGTTCTAAGAAAGAAATGAAGAATATGCATTCATATAGATATCAGAATTTTAAAAAAAATATTAACACTTTAAACATCCAAAAATAATTGTTAGATTTAGATTATAGAGATAAGAATATTGTAAACGATCTCACAAAATAAGGCAGTTTTAGACATGAGATCAGCACATTACTTACTTTCCTGAAAGCAGCAGCCAAGTGGGAATCTGATGTAGATCAACAGAAAACCCATGAGGAGCCTAACAGAAATTTCATGTCAGTCAATGACTTCCTATTTCTAACATTAAATCTAAGGCCATTATATTTCATTATCTGAAATTGCTGTAGGTTTATAGAAATATTTATTTGCAACAAGTATTTTAGCTAATAACGAGAAAATCTTACTAGACTGTGAAGTCCATCTGCCTACAAAAGCAGCATACTTTCTACTGACAAGGGGACAGATCAGATATTAAACTAATAGCTTGCTCTTAACCAAAAAGCAGGAAAAAGTATGTATTAGCATATAATTGTCTTTTTAGGAGAAACTACAGTCCAGTTCTAAAAGAACAAAACAGAATTTTCAAGAGCATCGTGTCTTTTGGGCATTTTTCTTCTCTGCTTGTTTGGTTTTTTTTTAAAGAAAAAGCCTCACAGATGCATTGTGAATACTCACCTCGCCTTAATTTGACAAATAACCTTGACAGTTATGCATGAAACTGCTCTGAAAAGAGACTCTGAACTTAAAAGATGCTCTGGGCTATAAAAACACATTGGTATTTTGAGTGGTTTGTTGACTGACACTCCCACTGCATGGCTAAGGCCATGCATTAAGCCACATCTCTCTCTATGCAAACACACCTCAGCCGTTTTAATTTTTTTTATTTATAAATGCCATCTATTTTATGATATATCCTATAGCTATCCATTGTGAAACCACAACAGTATTAATATATTTTCTTTCCTTTCCCATTTCTATCCAAGACATTAAATAACTCTTTACTCTTCCTCAAATTAATTTCCTTCTTGTTCCTAAACCCTCAGCTCTGTTCTTTCCCTAGACAGATCTCTCAGACACTTGTACCCATAATGAGCACTTACCTTTCCCCATCTTTCTCCTCTCCACCCACTCTCCTAATCTGCCCTGTTTGTTTCTTTTACCCTTCCATCTTCCCTGTTGTCAGTGCTATCTTTTTTGTCCTTTTTCTTTGCCTGCCAAAGGTACCCTTTCACCACATGGCTGTGCTAACAGCTCCAGTTATTCTCAACGGAGAGTATCTTAAATGGAAATCAATCCCTGAGTCTGTTTTACATGTCACAGAAGAACTGATGTTGAGAAGAATGAGTTTTCCCTTGATAGTTTTCATAGGCACAAACTTCTCTTCATTTACTGAGTATGTTTTATTAATAGGAATATCCATTTCTCCAGTAGATCCTATTGGGAGTTTCCAGTCTAAGATTTTGATGAGAAATGTAAACCAGTCCAAATCTCAGTTAATGTGAACGAATATACATTATTGTCTCAAAGCCAGAGCCTCTCTGTGAAGGTTGTTGACAATATGGAGCTTGGTTAGCCAAAGTTTAAGCTTGTTTTTTCCCAAACTAAGGGAACTGTTCACCTTAGGGTTATTTTACACCCCAAGCATCATAAATTCTTGGATTGAAGTAAAAAAGGATATTTTTCTTCCTTCTTCAACCTCTTAGTCTTCCTCCTCATTTCTGGACACAAGAAAACTCTTACCATAGCTTCCACTGGGCCAGAGCTGCCCTGTAATTTTTGTACCAGTAAGACAGAAGCAACTACCTTACTTTGCCTTTCAAGGCAAGAGTTTTAATCAAAATCCCTGCTGAATGACACTGACCTGAAAAAAAAGGATCCTGACTCACTAATGAAATGTCTTGAAGCACTCTTACTGATGATAAAACATTTCCATGAAACTGCAGAGAAAAAACTTTGTATTTTATAGTTTAAATAACAAGAAAATATACCAAATACATGAATATCCCAGTGATCAGTAGGATGAAATATGGAAAAGTTATGTTCATGTAACTTTTCTTCATTCATACCTTCGTCTGTGCTAATTGTTTCCTGAGTGTATCAGCCCACCAGCTCTGGCTTGAGAATAGCTTGACCATGCACATTGATGTTTATTTGTTCCCCCTCACTGAAGAAAGAATTGGAGAATTTGAATGTTTTATAGTTTTCCCTGGCAGAAGAGGGAAGTTTGTTTTTCTGGGTGGGATGGAGGAACAGTTTTATTGTTGCCTTTTCCTGATAAAGTGTCATTCCTTATTCCACTGGCAGCAATACTCCATCCATCTGTGAATACCATCCAGGGTAACTTCTTTTCTTGTGCATTGTTCAGGATTTCACTGTCTTCCTAACTCCATTTAGAAATGAATTGGAGAATTTATTTTCACCATCTGTCTAGTTAGAGAGCATTCACTATCTTGTACTACTATAGCTGTGGGGAAAATGTCATTTAAGATGGCTTTAACTCCAATTTATTTTTCTCTGGTTGTCAAGCCATTCTCTTTCAGGTGCTAATGAGAATAGCAAAAGCAACTGTTTCCACTAGCTGCTGCATCCTGAGCACCAGGTGGTTCTATGCATGTATTCCTCTCTGTAGCTAACAGTAGAAAAGGTAGTAATTAATTGGTACTTTGCCACTTTTCTGACTTCAGGGCACAGGACTGCAATTAAAAAAAAAAAAAAACGTTCCAGCTCTTCTTCTTTTGGTTGAATTTTAATTTTAGATCTCAGTAAAAAATAATATTTATCTGACTAAAAGTAGCAAAGAATCAGGGCAGACATAGCTTGGATTATGATTGGCATAAAGACAACTGACTGGGGTGACCATGATGTGAGGTATTTCATACTCTGAAAGAGGCTTTTCTAACAGAATAGTAATTGAGTCAGCACTCCTTACTTCTCGCTTTTTGTTTATAGTGTCTCTTGTTACTTGATAGGTGAGACAGAGTAAAAGGATTTCACTGAATGCACGGTACATTTTAGAGATCATGTTTGAAACCCATGTTTGAAAACCTCTCTTTACCATTTCTTTGCTAGTGACATATATCAGAACAGTGATCCAGACTTCAAAATTGGTTCATTTTAACCCAGCTGCTATGACTCAGTAATTGACATAAGGCTGCTGCTTGTAACTCTGCTACAGCTAAAAGCACTATTTTGTAAAGAGCGTTCTCACAAGAAAGCAAAGCTACTACTCTAATTGAGTTTATCACTGACACCAATGACTATTTTCACTTTAAAGTAAGCATGTAAGATCTACTTCAGGGAGAGCTGTGAAACTTGTTAGTGCTATAAATCACTTTTCTAGCCTGGAAAAGAAAGAACTGCCTTCAATCTTTCTATTTAAAGACTCCACTACCACCACACCACAATGACCAGTGTCACAGGCAAGTTTTTTATGTGCTTTCTCACCTCCAAGAGTTTCAGCTTTTCTTTTCAGAGTCAATAGTTTGTCTTCCTCATTATGTACTTAAAAATGTCTTAGGCATCAGTGCCAGCTAGTTCTTGCCTTATTTCTCCCATCACTAGTACTTTTATCACATAGGTCTACCCACTTTGAATTTCCATTTACACTGTACCTCAGTCCCAAAGTACACCTTATTAACACTTCTGAGGGTCATAAAAAAAAAGGGAATATTACAGAGAAGTATCCCGAGGGTGAGATGGACAAGACTGCCAATTACCACTGTCCCAGAGAAAAGAACAAACATGATTTCATTCAATACAAAATGTAGAGTTCTCTGCTTAAAATTAATAAGAACATCAATAGACAAAAAGTAGGGACATTAACACTGAACTACTTAAAATTAACAGACAAAGTCCAAACTCCTTCGAACTTAATGGCTAAGTTCTTGGCTGACTTCGATGAGTTTTGACACAACTGATTCAAATTAAGAGATTCTACATGTCCAGCGTGAAGGAAAAAGAGCTCATGCAAAGATATTCAGCATAAAGATTTTTAGCCAGCATTTCTGACTTCTCAGCAGTGAGAGAGAATGTTTCCAGACATAGTTGTGAAATTGTTCTGGATTCATTCCATGATTATTCTTTTATGAATACATTTTTCAATTCTGCTAAAGACCTGCTCTTTTCCAATTACTCAGACTGAATAGGATATGTGTGCTATTTAATAGTCCTCCATCTACTATAACACTCATGTTTACATCTAGGCACACTAATCAACAGGAGATAAATCAAGGTAAAGATCATCTCTACAATCAGTCTTCTCCATGATGTGAAAAGGTGATGTGTATTTCCTGGTATATTCAAAGGCACCTTTTATTTTGCAAAGTACATACAAAATATGTCATTAACAAGGAGTGAATTATTTTGCATTTTGAGAACAATCTATATAGAAAAAAATGGACATTCATGTTAATTCTTCCAAGCATCTTTTATGTTTCAAAATATAAAATGCAGTTTCATGTTCAAAACAAATTTTAGCAAACAGTTTATGTGACTTCAACATAAATTCATAGCAATATACTATTTAATCTCCAATATGTCTTAAGTGTTGCTTGAAAAATATTCTGAACAAATTCTACCTTTTGATTCACAAGCAAACAAATATGCTGTAGAGTGTAAAAATGTATCACTGACAACTCCTGTGTGAAAGAATAGTAAGATCTTCTACATCCTGTTCAGCAAAACCTTTTAAGATTTCAGGAGATATTTTAAGGAATTGTATTTCTATATAAACTACAAATCAGAAATGTACATTACTTCTGTTACTTTGTACATCTCAGAACTTAGAGACTGACTCAGATAGTTCCAAAAGCACAATGCTGTGATATATGTCTACCTTTTGTCCTTTTTGTAAACAGAGAAAAGCCCCAGGGAAGGTTATGCCATCTTTTATTACTCACAGCCTTGAAATAAAAATGAATCTGGTGCAATTTTATTAACTCTATACTCTTTAACTTTTGCTAGTTCTTTGGGCAGATGCAGATTGAAAATAATAGCAGAAATGGGAAAGATTTCATAAATATAGTACTCCATTAAAAACGTTAGCAAAAGTGTTCTGTCCTTGGGTAAGCAGACAATAAATCTCCATGTCTCCCTTCTTCCCCAGACACATTCAAATCCTTCTACAAGAGTATCTTCCCAGGGCTCTTGATTAAAATTAGCAACCTGTTGATTCCAATCGTTACATGTCTACAGCTCATCCTTTCAGAGCTTATGCTCAATAGGTAACATCAGTCTGTGATGGAACTCCAAAGAACACTACATTAGCACCCGCCATGGTATGGAGAAAAGTTCTCAGGACTGGTACGAGTTGAATATTGTCAGTTTTCATCTGCTAGTCTCACGTAAAGCATGCTCAAGAACCGAGCTGTCAGCTGTCACACAGGTGCATGTACTGTACCTCTTAAGTCCTTCCCAGATTCCTATCACAGATATTCAGTTCATGAAAAGTTTGGTTCCTACATCTTTGATATTTTGATTATGTAGTGTTGGTTATGACTAAGCATGACTTGTCTCAGAGTATTTTTTGCATTTATAGCATAAAGCAGAGCAGCCACAAACCCAATAAAGCCAGAAAATTTTCCCATAATGAATATATTTATTTGTATTTTCATAAATCATAATTATAAGCAGCAGCAAAGAAGATATTTAAGTCCAGACCGTACCTGAAATTTTTAAGAATTTCTTCACACAAATCCATTTATGTGTTTCCACACAAGGGACAATACATTTTAGCCTTTGTTTGTAAATTAAAAACTAAATTATTGAATTATCTAACTATATAACCACACTTTTACCATATAAAAACTCTACACACACATTCGGAAAATCAAAATATACAAGGGTAAGGTAAAAATGAGGAAATTTTATTTCATTTTGCATGGAATAGCTTTTTGTATGTTTTTCTTTGAGGTTTGTGATCAAACACGTTTCAGCCCTATTAACATATGTCATGTTTTGCCTGATTACATGGAAAAAAACCCATGCATAAAGTTACTTTGTCAGATTTTCACTCTGGGGAGTAGATTTACCTTGATAACTGAAATCTGCTCATTTCCAAGTAACTTCACATTTCCTTATGAGTATTGCACGTAATGCTAGTATGCATCAAATAAAAATTCAGTGTGTAGTTATACAGGACATTCGTCAAGAGGAACCATGTTTTATTCCTACCCCTCAAATATTAGCGAATACAGTGTTCTGTCAACTAACCCCTGTGTTCATTTAGAAGCAAGGCTCTGAGAAGCAATCTACATTGCAGAAAGCTTCAGCAGAATATTATATAAGCAGAGATGATGGTTTAAGATCTCTTTAGAGCAAATTTGACTTTCAGATACTCTCAGGAAACAGAACATCACAGAGCAGTAATACACAAGCAAGTTTTACTGTAGTAGCTATATATTTAAACTTCATGAGTTACCATTGCATAACGCCTTGCTTCCAGTTGCATCATACATTTCAAAGCTTGGCTGTGTACTTCTTAACGTACAAAAATTCTTTTTCAAGCAAAGGGATTTTTTCCTTCCTTTTTTTTCCTTTATAGTTATGCCATATTCCCTTTTATCTAATAGCAAAATTCCTTCAACATGAGCAAAAAAAGCCTCCCTTTGAAACTTGTCTCTCAGGTTTTAGTATTCATTTGCACTCATAAAGAAACAGCAGATGAAATGTCATCTCTAAAAATATTGAATAGAAAATACTCCTTGATAAGATGGAATCTTTTAAGCAAATTGATTTTTAACTTACTCTCAAAGGCCAAATTGTTTACTATGTGTTTGGAATTATATTGTCTTAAGATAAGATGTGAGAGTGATTTTTGAAGGGCTTAGAGGTGACTTTAATATGGCAACTCTCATATCGAGTATTACCCTTTAATGTTTCAACCAAAGCAAATGGCATTGAAAGACTACTTCAACTATGAAAAGGAACTAATACTGCAAATAATATTGCCACAAATATGTTCTTTCATAATTATTACAAGATACACTATTGACAAATGTTTTGCATATGACAAGTAACCAATTGTTAGTAAAATGCAGATTAGCATGATAACTAAATCACAAGTAAAGACAATTGCCTGTCCTCTGAATTAGCTGCAGGCCGGGGTCACATTCCTGACTAATATACTGCCCCAGTTTCTGTTTTCNGGAGCCTCTCACTGGTTTTGTTTTTAAACCAGAACACCAAGACACAGACATTTCAAACCACAGAGATTTAAACTAAATAGATTTTAAATTTTGAGCACAGGTTGCTCCCCTTTCACAACCAAGCTGAAGAATACAACCTCAGGCTGGAGGAAAGTTCATTCTTTAAGGATTCTTACTATGGAAGTAGTGTTCCTTGCCCTTCCCTCTACCTGCAGCCATGATCTCCTTGGTCTCTTGGCCCAGTAACAAAAATAATATGAGTCTTCCCTTAACTTATACAAAAAAAAAAGGGTGAAGGGTTTTCCGAAACTTCTCACACTTGAGATATGATTTGCAGCAATGCTGTCAGGAAAGAAATGGGAGCCTCTAACCAAGTGGAAGATCAGAGAAGAAGTGTCCCTCTTTAGCAGTGATTAACATGTCCATCAGGCTGCCAGGACTCTCTGTTCATTCATCAGAGAAGAAGTGTCCATCTTCAGCAGTGATTAACATGTCCATCAGGCTGCCAGGACTCTCTGTTCATTCAAAGTGAAGCAACACAGTATACAAGAGAAGCAACTGGGAAATAGCAGGGAATACATGAAAACTAATTTTTTTTCTTTGCTTTAATGGAGACACAACAGCTATGTGAACACAGGTGAATATTATCTTGAAAATATTTTCTTGGTCTGTATAAAGGCAGGTAGGTAGGCACAGTGATGGTGCTGTCCTCATGACCCAGCGAGATACCATTTATTTGAATCTGGATCTTTGAGCCAATTTATACAAAATTGTTGTGCAGAAGAGAGCAAACCTTGTTACATAAGAGACAATGAAGTTGACAAAAAAAGGGGTCATGAACTTCCATCATTGGAAAATGGGTACAGATATCTTCAGTTTACCATGCTATTCTTGAAATAGCATGGTGAAATTTTTGGCCAAGACAACTGTAACAGTAGCTATTGGGGTCCTACTATAAAGTGAACTTGCTCAAAATGAGTTATCTTATGGACACATAATAGCTTTCCAGTATGATGCTCTGGTGATAATTATGGCTTCAAATACTTCTGTAGATTTAAAAATTAGGCAGCTGTCAGAAGAAAAGCTATAACTGTAATAAGCAATCTTCAGTTTTCAGGTTAGCATGATTTCTGTTAAGTATAATGTGATTAAGGAAAGTTTTTCTCCTTTTGCTTTTTTAAAATACTTTTTCTTTTTTGATGTCCTTGTCAGTCTCTAACAGAAAAGAAAATTACATAGCTCAGAATGTAATTTTATGACTAGCATTATAGAAGTATTCATCCTGTATGAAAGGAGCTGCTCTGCCTTTCACACTCCACACATGAAGTTTAGCTACAAATTTACTCTATTTTCCCCAATACAAATTTCCATAATAACAAAAGATTTATTTTGCCACCTGTTTTCATATTCAGTATCTTAATTTGTAAAAGCAACAAGTTGCAAAGAAATTGATTGCTTTAAGTAATACAGGGATGGAAATCGAATTCCCGTTAGGATTTTAATTGTTCATTTCTTCAAAGCATAAGCTAGCAAATTGTGAAATAAAAAACCTCAGAAATGATTGACCATAAGGCTGATACTGAGTTCTAAAACCTGGACTCAAAGTGTAAGACTTCATTACATAAATAGGTTCTTTCAGGTTCAGCAAACAATTCAGCTAGTACCAAGACCAGACTGCTGCTCTGATGTGTGAAATGTGACCAGCCTACAGAATCATTGCTCTCCATGCAACCGTAACACCTACTCAGGCAACCTTTAATATTTTTATGGTTTATTGCAGAAGTACTTCCCACAGGAATAAACTACACACCATACCCATAGTGCAGTGATTGTAATCACTGATCAGCTGAATATCTCCTCTGCATCCAGGGTTTTAGTATAACAGATTAATCTGTGCTAGCATTAGTAGAGGACCTTGGCCTGGAGGCCCTCAGGCCAGAGCATCAGGGGTATTATGTTAAGGCCTACAGGAAGTTTGGCTTCACTTTAATATTGATACAAAAGGTTGCAAATTTAAGTGTACTGTAATTTCCCCTCAGTGCTACACTAATTATTGACATGCTGGCAGTGAAACTTTGAAGTATTATGCTGTTTTCAAAAGCAGGAATCATAAAAACACTCAATACTTTTAATCCTGGGAGATATTCAGGCAGAAAACTCTATGGATTACCAAGAAAAGTTCGGATATTCGTGATTTGCAGTTTGCAAAACATTGAAACATCCAGAAAGGAGAGAGTTATCCATGCCTATCAGAGCTTACTGTACCCTTCAGGCTGTAGATCCTTTAGCATATGATTTAGAGCAATTGTAGGATTTGAACTGAAACATGCACTTATCACTCACCATCACTTAACACACTGAATGGTTCACTTCCCAGAGCAGGCGTGGTGCTCACAGACAAGGTTTGTTTTGGAAGCCTCTACTTTAGGGACAAAAAAAGTGTGCTTCATCACCTCCTAGGAGTGGAAAACATAATGGTTCAAAAACAGTGTTTGTCCTTTTGGCAATTTTAAACCACATCCATGATAAGGACATCCAACTGGGGTCACTAGACTGAATTCAATCAAAAACAAAAGGATCAGGGTGGAGTTAATGTGGTGGTCTGGCCACCAATGACTTCAACCTGTGGTCTGCTCCTACTCAGCCAAATGACTTGCAGATGGAGGTACAGCCTTAGCCTTTGAAGGGGGTCACGGGACTCTGAAAACAGACATGCTACATTGCCAATCAAAGTAATATCCTCAGATTTTAATGGGGATGCGTGTAGTCTGCTCAGGGTGTTGTCACACATACTCTAGAGAATGATGCAGGTCCTGGATCCTTATCCAAACATCTAAGTATAACTATGTATTAATTTTCCTTACAATTATTGATAAAGAATTAATAAGTGCTAACACTCTACTTCAGGATAAACCAATATGGAAATTTTATACCTCATCCAATACAAAAATGAACTTTCAATGTAGACTTCTTGGCATCTGAGTTTTCATTCTAATTAAGGTTAATTCATAATTAAAAAAGAATGCTTTTTTTAATAACAGTGCACTACTGGACCAGTAAAATCAGTGCAACAAGCAGAAAAATCACATTTCTAGGGGAAAAAAAAGACATATCTGCGATTTTCAGAACTACTTACTTAAAATTTTATTGATGTCTGTATATTCGTAATACCCACATCAAATACTTTCCAAAATACTGCTTGATAATTGCATTAGGTAAAGTAGTATTAACCACAACTACTAAGCAAGACCTATACAAAAAATTAATCAATGTACTTACATAACGTTACAGGTACATTATGCATAGATTAGCTGTAAAAGAAAGGATTTAATTCTCTACAAATACCTGAGCTACAAAAGGAAATGTATCTCATCCCTTTTCTCATGTCTTCCATTTGTTTCTGTGAATCTGACATTTTCACTGGTGGCTGCTTTTCAGCCAGGGACTTCTCAGCAATGTGACTTCCCACAGCATGAGTGTCTGACACAATATCGGCTCTGACTCTCACTCATTTGTCCCTTATGCTGACTTTGTATGGGTTATCTGATTCTGCATCTTATCTGAAGTGTATACTCGTGAAACAATGCTAATAGTTATCAGACCATGGATTTTCAAGTTTTCAGCTGAGTCACCAGCCACTTCATTCCTATTTGTGTTGTGGTAATCTGTCTTTTCAATAAGGTTTATTTTGTGCATTTTTTCTAGTTTCTACATGTTACGTATTTCTTTGTGACAGGCTTATGAACAACTGAAATCCTGGCAATAAATTAGAGAAGGATTAGTCCTTTTGTTAACATTTATAATGAAGGGCCAACTCTCAGCAGGTCAGTTGCCTCTAGAGCAAATCAGGTTATAATCCATCAAACAGATGTCAGAACCCCATAAAGACAGGAGCCTATGTGTACACTGACAAATTCATTTTGTGAAAGTCATACAGATGATGGCATGAGAATATTTTATTCTTCCCTTAGGCACCATGTATGAAACGTATTTTCTGACCTGTAGTGTGCCATAATTTACTGAATTTGTGGTAATAAATAACATTATCTCTAAGTGGCATACCAGTGGCAGTGGAAGCACAGCATATTTACTTCTTGTGATAATGACAGCATTTGCCAAGACACGGCAAAGGCAAGCCAATGACCAA
Source organism: Mystacornis crossleyi (assembly GCA_013400655.1). NCBI lineage: Eukaryota > Metazoa > Chordata > Aves > Passeriformes > Timaliidae > Mystacornis > Mystacornis crossleyi. Next base: position 90,380 of record VYZQ01007764.1, on the reverse strand, counting down.
CTGAAGAAATCAGCTTTCAAACTTCAACTCTTATGTCACCTTCATCCTCTTGTGCACTCCCAGAGAGACATCCAAGCACCCATGAATTTTCTCTCTGATCCCCACACAAAAGGGATCCAAGTCCCAGGCTGGAAAGGAGCTGTGGTGTGTCCTGGCTGGGATACAAATGGCTGAACGAGCATGTTTCTGGGGTGCACCATGGCACTCACACACACTACAGACGCTGTCCAGTGGTGTGCCCTCGGTCGGAGGGGATGCAGCGTCCTTCCTGCCCGTATCCCCACGAGGGAAGGGCCTTGGCAGGGTAAAATGTGAAAGGTGCGCTCGCTGGCTGGCTCCTCGTCGGAGAAGGCACGTCCAGAGAAGCCTGATGTGCTGGCTGGTGTTGCTCAGGGGCAAAGAAGTTGAGAGGGACCTTCTGTGTAGGTTCCAGCAGGTTTATTAGCCAGAGGGTCCAGGGGCAGAAAGGCCCGGGACCACACCTTGCAGGGAATTTTGTACTGGGATAAAATGAGGTGGAGAAAAGGCAAATAACCAATAGGGTACAATCGAAGAGGAGGATACAACTTAACATCAACCTATAGGGAGAACAGGGAGGCGGGAGTTACAACTAGGAGCTAATAGGAAACCTAACAGAACTCTCTAGACCTGGGGGATGCGGCTTGGACTGAGGTACGCCCAGTAGGATGCAGCTTATACCTCGGTGCCGCCCTCCAACTCACCATCCTGGGTGGGGAAATCCACCCACTGGATGGCGAGGGCTTGATGGACATTTGATTGCCACAGCCCAGAAGTGGGCTGGGTCACCGCAACACACTACTTTATGTAGTTCTAGTCTGATCCTCAGATTCCGGAAAGTACAGTATTTAGTAGTAGACAGAAAGAACCAACTGAACATCCAACTACAAGCCACGGGGCTCACTGAACACACAAAGCACTTGTAAACAGCAAATAGAGTAATTCCATTGAGTAGGCCCAGAAAAGTCAAAAAAACTGAAGCTCCTCACGAAGGGACTTGAGAAGTATTCAGTCCCTTTCTGGACACTGTCAAATATTTTGCATCACTCTTATCTAGGACATAATTTAAAATTCAGCTTACATGCTTTTTTAGCCATATAATGCCCTAAAATAGGTGCCTAACTTAGGTACTAAGACTGAAACAGCACTAACATTGAAGAGAGCAATGAGGAAAGGCACTGTTAGTCCTGCTGTACGCTGGCTCCCTAGGGAGTCCCTCCGACTGGGCACTTCTGGTAGCTACTCTTCCTATTTTGGACACCATAATTAATTTATTCCTTAACTGCATAGGGAATGAGGGTCTAGAACCTCTGGTTAGCAAACAATCCAAATCATAAACATCATCACAAGGTGGCTTTCATGCTGGCCATTGCAGTTATCTGCACCTGATGCGATGGAACAAAACCAAGAGTGTCACTTGTTATACCCATTAACCCTACAAACCATGAACCAATTGTATTAAAAGGACTCTAAACACCACAGGTAATTTTAAACAGTTTGCTTCAATTAATGCCTGGCCTACATTTTCTTTTCAAAATTAATGATATCTCATGAAAATTATGGCATTAAAAGATTATGCAAATAGCAGCTGCACAGAAACATTTAAATTCTTTAAAAATTTCTATACAGTTCATTTCACTGACTTGAACTATTTAGAGTAAATATTTTTCTAGAAAATCCAGCAGCATCATAGAAAAATGCAATGGTGGTTAATAGAAAATAGAGACAGGCACTCAGATGGGATTATAGATAATTGGCACTCAGCTGTAATTCAAAATTGTATTTAACTAAAATTTGAACTTTTCCCAGGAACCTAATAATTATTTTTAGTTTTCCGTTTAACTGGAATAATGCCACCTATGAATGTTTTCTTCTAGCAAATAAGGTTTTGGTTAGTAAGAGACATTAAATCCATTTTACATGAAAAAGTTAACAAGGTTTTTTTAACTTGTTCCTATTTTGGGCACCTTTTGAGGTCTTTTGTTTGTTCCATCAGAGTCACTTTGAATTAAAACACAAGTGGTACTCCATGAAATGTGTGATAAAAAGCACCTGACAATTTCAAGAGGTTAAGTGGCCATGATCTGTGCACTGTCTGTACTGCAGCTGAGAAGAAGATGCAGTTTGACACAGTATCTAATTTGCTGTGACATTCAAGTTTTAAGTGATGTTCAAGGAGATGGAAGTCCTGGCTCTAAACATATCCCAACGTGTGCTGGTCTTCTGTCTGTTAACTTACTAATGAACCATGATTGAGTAAAGTAATGAAGAGTTTACAGAGAGCCCCAGGAAACCAATTTCCAATTTTGCAACCAGCAGGCTTTAACTTCACTGCAGTCTTTGCTAATTTTGTCTAGGAGGGGACTTGGATACTAAATGCCATTTCTGCTTTGTGAATCAGACAGACTTTTCCAGTCCCTGAATACTTACTTGCTAATGAATGTCTCTTCTACAGATCCATATTATTTCCATCTGCAGTTGTTAAAAATAGGCTGAATAACTAAAAAATGATTACTGAGAGAAATCAAATTATAATCACTGAAAATCAGATGCACTGTTAGACTCATGGTGAGAAGGAAATTTTAATCTTCAGTCTGATCGGGGATGAATCATGGAAATAGGTGTAAGAAAAATACAGAAGGTTAATTTTGAGGGAAAAAAATCAGTGTGAAAATCTTTTATACATAATGTCTCTGTGTGACTGTAAAGAACCAGTGCTTCTACCTACCCTGCATACAAAACAGCTCCATATGCAGTGGATAGAATCATATTTGCAACAAAACTGTTTCTCTGGAGCCAGTATCCTCAATGTCTGTCCCACAAGGCAGTTGGAAAGAACAGTAAAATAGCAGAGAAATCAAATGTCAAGACAAAAGGTGTTGCAGCAACTCAACCAGCAGCTGTGGTGGCTGGGGAGCCAAACAGCCCAGGTACAGGAGATCCTGCTGGTCGGCCAACTCAGAAGTCTAAGATACCCCTTAATTCTGGATGAGAAATCTTCTCCCATCAGGCCCTGTGATCCTATGTAGATTCGGTCTGCCTGACTGGCCAGCAGCCAGAGATCCCCTGTATCCCTTAAAGGGTTGTAATCCAGCCCCCACTCTGCCCCCTCCTTCTCCCCACTGGTTGTTGTTGTATTACCCCGCCTCCCTTCTGTACCCCTTTATAAGTGTGTCACGGGGGGAAGGCCGCTCTGTCTGTCCCTGGACTCCATGGCTGTGGTTTAGCAATAAACCCCTCAGAACTCCATCCGGAGAGCCGCCTCCTGACTCTTTGCCTCTGGTGCCGCCTGAGCTGGGCAGCTCAGTGTGAGCGCGGCTGCGTGTGCCCACCGCACGGGGGAGAGCTGGGTTGCCAGTGTGCCAAGAGGCACCGCCGGGGGTTTTTCGCTAAGGAGCACCTCAGGAATAACGCAGCATCTTCCCCACCGAACACCCACATGGCAATAAAAAAGTACATTTCTAAGGATGAGTTTATTACATATTTCTCTGCTGAACAGAGGGGCTTCTATAACCAGGCCCCTGTAAATTGCAAAGGCCGCATGTTTCTTTTTTTCTCAGTAAAACATAATTTTAAAACATAGTTTTCAAAGACAATAATGCTACTACAACATTTCAGCAGTTATGTCTGTAAAAAATAACGCAGGAACACTTCTGTGCTATATTTATAAAAACAACTGCAAAAGCAGTCTCTGTATTTCAGCACCTTTTAACTGAATTAATGGACTTCACATAAATTGCAATTTAAAGCGCTACCCATCATGTAGAAGGGGTTTTTTTCCCTCCTGTTTTCTCCTGATCCTGAGGTTGTAATTTAGAATGCTTGCAGCTTTATCAGGGGATGTAATCTTGCAGTCCTCAAAACAGCTTTGTCTGTTATTTGTGCTTGTGTGGGTTCAGGTTGAGATGATTCAAAACCATAGAGCACTGTAAATGATTTTCTTAGTGAATTACACTATTGTATTGACAGAGGATTGACTTGAGATATACCGATTAAAAAATGCATAAAAGTGAAATTGTGTATTCTGTGGACAATGGAGCGAAGAAAAAGCTATAATCCAAAAGTCATAAAGTGTATGTTGGTAACTATGCAGCTTCTGTGGCTGGATATGACTCACACAGCTCTCATGAATTCTGGGTGCTGCTTCCGATTCTCTGTTCTAAAGGGCACTTAAATACGGGCTGTATTTTAACATTTCAGAGCCTCTCCAGATTAAATATTTGAGATCATAGCAAACTGCAGTCTATCACTGAAACAGTCATACTGCATAATTATGAACAAGAAAAGAGCCCTTTTTTAGTCTGGTTACATAAAAAGTAAAAAAGCATTACCAGGAGAGCATCAGTCTGGATTTCTGCCTCCAGTGCTATTATCTCAGTCAACCTTCTACTTATCTTAGTTGAGTGAAGAATTCTGTGTTACTTTGGATTCTGTTGGCAGTGAAGCACAGTATTCCATTTATTATCTCCATGTACTTAATATGCATTCCAGTTTCACAACAAATCTTGATGGATCCATAATCCACAAATAATGCTACTTACTAATAAATCAGGTTTTGCTTTCCAAGCTTAAAACATAAACAATATGTTTACTAATGAACAGAATTCTATTAGAATCTCAAGAATCTAAGTAAAACACTGTTAGAAATTATAACTATCTTCTTAAAAAATTTAAAATCTTATAAAAACATCTTCAGACAAAAGACATGTTTTTTTAAACAACTAAAACACTGAGCTATGTGTGCAGGCTGCAAAGGTGAAAGAACACAGATGAAGAAACAAGGCTGGAAGAAGGGAAATCTAAATCTCTCAGATTATGTCCGTTATCTTTCAGATGAGGAAAGGTAAATCATTTGTTCTAAGAGCTTGTAGAAGGCAAATCCTTAGAGGAATAAACTTCTTCACTAAACAGACTGGTGCAATAATTTTCTTTGACCAAATGAAATTGATTCATGTTATTAATAGTCGCATTATGGAAGCCTCTATATGTCTTTTTAGAAACACACAATTATTAAAAAAAAAAAAAAGGCGTGAGTATACTTTGTATAGAATTCCAAAACCACTAATTGAAAATGCATTATGAAAACGAATGCATGGCTGAGGTACTTTATCCAGTCCAGTAACAGATTCAATGACATTTGCAGCAATAGCTCTCTATTATCCACATTGTATTACTTGGTAAATTTAGCAGAAAGAAGGGGATGGGAAAATATGAACACAAGAAATATGAAAATAATGAAACTTTAATGTAGCACAAAAAGTGTGACAGATGTAATACCACAAAGAGTCATTAAATACTTCCCAGTCCATCTCTTTTTATCTCTCTCATCCTGTCACTATCAATTATTCCCAAAGTTTCTCCATGTTCTTGCAAGACTTAAGGAAGCAAATTTAATTTATGGTTTTTGATTGTTATCTCGTAATCTAAACTGGCTACTGACACTTCAAGATGCTGAACCATGTGATGCAAAATCTCTTTTAGTGGAGGAAAACATTAACATTTTATTACATATGCCGTGAGCAATTTTAGTATTTGTTTGTTTCTAGTGTTCACATCTAAAAGAAACATGTCTAAATGAAGCAATGATTGCAGTTCTTGCCTAATCTCCTTATCGTATACTTAATTCTTGTTTTTAGGCCCACAACATATTTAAGTAGAACTTTTAGTAGTCTTTTTAGCATGGATCAATGAAGATGAAATAGTGCCTTGAGTGGAACTCATTTGTCCCCGTCAGCTGTGGATAACCAACTAATACACTTAAAATAAAATTATACGGAAAAGGCCTGATCTTAGGCTTATTTAAAAAGATAAGTACTATGAAGTCTTTAAGACTTAATTTAAAGTTTTAATAGTCTACAGAGATGCATTGAGTTCACCAGATTTTCATATGGTAAACTGAAGTAGTCTACCATATAGAATGAAATCACATTTTTCCATAAAAGTAAGTTGTTCATTCTGAAGACAAAGTAATGCAAAAGCCAAATTAAGTATCACTTAATTCTACTTGTTCTTCTCAGCTCAAAATTTTTCTAATAAGTATAACCCATGAAAATAAACAAACAAGAAATAGTAAAATATTAAGAAACCCATTTTCATTTTAGAGGTCTAGGTTATTCCAGACCAATTTATTTGAATATTTAGAGGGATGCATTATGTATAGGGGTTATATAAGAACAAGATTAGTGTTAGTCCTATTTCTACAATGCAACAGATCTGTTACTTTCTCACCTTGACAAGTTCAGTTGTGGACATTTGTGCTCAGTTTCTATTTCCATTTAAAATATACTCTTGCAATAGCCATTCAAATGAGATTCAAGAGCACATTACAAAATAATAGGGAATATCTTATTAGATAATCTTAAAAGAAAATCTCATCATAAACAAATTAATATTTTACCATCTGCTTTGCATTTTTAATGCACACAGTCTTTTTTTAAATGACTATTATAATTAGAATAAATTGAACTAGTTCTATGTGAAATAAATACAAAAATTTTTGGAAATATATAGGGGAAATAGAACTTTCAGAAATTAAAACTCAAAATCTGCAAAATACCAGGGCCCTTTATACCTTATTCAAAGCACAAAGTTATGTACACTCTAAAAAAATTTTGCTACACAGAAGCTGCATGATTATGAAGAACCAGAAAGATTCATGGAATCTACTCTGTTGGCAAATTTGAGATATACAGGAAATCAATGTCTGTTGCCTATTTCAGCTAGAATGATATCCTAGACATTTGCCATTCATAGGCTGGGATTTCACTATGCAAATCACATTTCTGGTCATGAGAGAGAGAGAGCAGCTATTTCCAGTAGCAATTACACAAGGTATTTTAGACTGAGGTAGCAAAAATGGACACTTCTTAGGTTCTTGCAATGGAAAACAGGATCAATTTCAGGAATTCCAGTACTAACTAGACTCCACTGAATAAAGTGTTTTTATATACAAGTGGGGTTCCAGCAACATTCCCAGGAGACAGATTTGCCCGTGGAAAGAATCAGGGAGCGATATTTGCGTGGATGTTCATAGATCTTTTATTTTCTCCCAGCCCGTGACTGGGGAGCCTGGACCAGACTACTGAAGAATCATGGGAACACCAACCTAAGTACAGGATTCTCAGAGCAGGGGTACATTTGAAATGGCCAATGAGGACCATAACTGGGGTACATGTGACCAGGGAACAGGGAAAACCCCCATATGGATCCCTGGGGGGGAACCTCCACATAGGAGTTTCATTTTAAGCATCATAACCTTGAATAGAATCCAGCTCATCTTATATCGCTCTACTGAGCCCCTTCTTGTACTCTGTTAAGACCCCTGGTCTGACACTCTATTTAAGGTTACATTTTTTAGCAGATAGGCCTCTTTAGCGGAGCTGATGGGCCTCAATTGTTGAAGCTTTCCCCTTCCTATCACTACAATCAGTATTTGTTTCTCACTTTTTTTTTTCTGATTACTCAATTTCAAATATGGTTTCAACAAAGGTCGTAAATGTTATTCCAAAATTTAACTGACTTGCCAGCTTTTCGACAATCCATATTTCCTCAGCATAAAGAATACTTTTAAACTTTCTCTTTTGAGCAATATGAGAGATTCCTTTTTCATCTGTGCCAACTGGAAGTTGTATAAAACCACCTACATTAAGCATAATATCCTTAATCTTCTTAGAATAGCAACATGACATAAAAACATGTAGTCTTGTAAGTTAATAAAGCTCTCCACATGGCCCCCCTTTCTGCTGCCTGCTTCACTGCCTTCATGACTCTCTTCCTTTCTCTTAAGAGGATGGTAAGTATTGACATTCTCATGCTGTGTGGTGCTCTGACCTCGGCTAGTTGCCAGGTTCCCACCAAGCTGCTCTATCACTCCCCTTCTATTAACAATGCAAGGGGAGAAAAAAAAAAAAAAAAAA
>VYZQ01007764.1:56795-70534 GCA_013400655.1 Mystacornis crossleyi | reverse complement strand
GTAGTGTTGTTTGTTTGTTTGTATTAATAAGAGCATGTGAGTCTGAACTAGTCTATCCAGCAAACAAATAAGAACAGCTGTGGAATTTGATCTTCTGCCCTTATATACCTGTCTTAGAACAAATGTTTGTTCTTTCTTTCTTTTGTCTACAGGAAGGCATGGACGTGTGTAGTCAGACTGAAATGTCTATCTTGTGACACATAATCTCACATAATCTCTCTATTTCTAGTTACCCTAGAAACCTTGATCAGAATTTTCAGAGCAGCAATTCCAAGCAGCTGGAATCCTGAGGATACCTCACCTCAGAAGTTGCCTGTAGAAATACTTGGCAGGGAAGCTCATATCTATCAGTAATGATAATTTACCTGAGTAGGAATCAATGGGATCAATGGCATTCTTCTAAAATTATTTGGACCAGAACAAAATTTTTGAAAAGCAAGATTTTTGACTGGAAGGAAACCTCCCATTCTAGTCACTTCTGATAAGGGACCCCACTTCTAATGCAATCAGCAGGCACTGGGGGGGAAAAAACCTGAACTCACAACTCACTAGTATATCTCTTTTCTCAGAATACAAGAATCAATTAAGCATATATTCAATATGCTTTGGCATCCAACCCTGATTTATAAAGAATATTTATTTTAATTTATATTTTAAAATTGGTTTAATCCCTGTTAGGAGATAATTAAATACATTAACAGGTATATGCTGTTAAATTAAAAAAAAAAAAACATATCCACAAAAAGTGCTGTGAAAAACAAAATTAAAGTAGGCGNCGGCAGGGTGTCAGGTCGTACCCTGACTCTGTCAGCTTAAACCAGAGTTTCTGTATTATTGCTTTGTTATATATATATTAGAAAAAGAACTGTTATTCCTATTCCCCATATCTTTGCCTGAAAGCCCCTTAATTTCATAATTTTAATAATTCAGAGGGAAGGGGGTTGCATTTTTCCATTCTAAGGGAAGCTCCTGCCTTCCTTAGCAGACACGTGTCTTTCAAACCAAGACACATCTATATCTTTGAAAGTCACTCTTTGTTTTGGGGCAATGTTGTGGACAGTTTCCAGAATCATGTGGTGAAAAGGACAGTTTCAACATCTAATTCTATTTTATATTGTTTCTCCATAGTGTCTTTGTATACATATATTTATGTAATGATAATTTTTGGTAAACTAATTCATGTTTCAACAGCAGTTTCTTTTCAGTTACCTGCCTGTAATACTCTTCCAGCAATATTCTCTGTCACATAATATAGTCTGTCCAAAGACCAAGGACTTGAAAAAGGAACTAGAGGCCATACAGTACCACAAGCAAGTTCTGCCTACTCATCAAACAACAAATTGCAGATAGACACTACTATGCAATGCCATGTTTGACTCAGTATGGCACTGATTTCTAATTAAAACTACACCTCTCTTGATTGAACTACATTAATATCCTGCTATTTTGGCAGATGAGCAAAGCAAATTTATGATGATTGTGTGCAATAATCCTTGTAGATGTACCCTAAATATGATGTGGGGTTTTTTTAATTGCCATGAAAGAACAAGGAAGTAACTTCCCTATTTGCAAGAGAGAATATATGAGACAGGGAGAATTATTGCCATCCCTTATCCTTTAGTTGTTAGTAAGGAACAGCAGCTAACACCTAATTTCTTGGTAGTTGGCTAACCAGAACATAGTTTACCACATGAACTTTTAGTAAGCCATTCTCAGTTTTTTTACCCCAAAAGAAAGAAGTAATCTCTAAACTCCTAGTCCTCTGCAGAGTGTATGTAGGCACACCCAACATGGGAGTACACTGCAGCATTTTGCCTAACACCGAAAAAAGAAAGGTCACTTACTGTCGCTAACTGTCTTCTGCTGTATTTGCAGCTATACTTTTGCTGGGTTCAATCTCTGTTATTAAAGAGAAGATATTTTCTTAAGCCTTCACTGATTGACATGGAAGTGTCATTGCTAAAGAGCTGGGAAAATGGATATTTCCAAAATTGTTTGCAAAGTAGCAGACAGCAAATAAGAAAATATTCTGCCTTTATTTTGCATATAGCATACTACATTTCCAAAAGGAGGGCTATGGGATCACTTATAATTTTCTTATAAAAAATGATGTATCTTTTAATGAACCCTAAATGTAAGATCATCTGGCCTTTTTCCCCAAGAAGTCTTCAGATGTCTTGGTACTGTCCTAAAATTTGTTGGGGAACAAAAGCAAATAGAAAGTTCTGCTGGGCACTACTGAGTAGAGGAAATGAAATCTGTTTATGGGAAATTAAACTACAATTCAGAAGATAAAATCAGAAAAGCCAATTCAAGTGCCTATGGTCTAAAAATGATAAAATAAATGTAAAAAACTACTGATGAATTTGTTTAAGCACCATCAATGTTATATTATATCTTTAACCCAGGTATAACATCTGCTTTACTATACCCATTCCTTTCTAGAATTTCAACTTAGTAGTGGTCTAAATTTTATTGTTTTGGACACCAGATGACAAGAAATAATTCTTTGTTAACAGTATGATCTCTTTCACCAAAAGCATTTTGAAATTTCCTTCAAGACACATTTTGAACTTTCAGGTGCTTCCACAGCATGACTACATACACCAAGGACAGGTCAGGAATGAGCAAAAGTAAGCTAAAAGGCAGACTCCATGCAAGTCCAAAGAGGGGCAAGCTGGTGGTGAATGAATCTAAAACAGAAAATAAAAAATTAAACCAGTAACTGAGGAAATTCTTCTCCTTTGTTCGCACAGGGGCCAGGTGAATGTACATTTCAATCTGCTTAGGCAACAAAATATAAGACCCTGTGGAAATGGGCTATAAAATTACAGCAGGGAATAAACTCCAAGGGAGGAACAGGGAACTATATGAGCTAACAAATACTGCAGTCGTGTGAGCAAATAACAACGTGAAATTCTCTCTTTGCATCTGAATGTTTTAATGGACCAGAAAGGGAAGTTCTGAGGCAGTCTTCCTCTTGGGGCAGAGAGAACACAAGCCAATTTTATATTAGTTGTCAGCTTGATAAACTTGTGAAAGGAAATACACAAATGCTTGTCTGTGATTGCTTTGAGATCTCCTTAGTGAGCAAAGGACCCATCTACTACTGTGTGTCCTGTGTATGTTTCCAGCTTCTAAAATGACATCAAATTACATGAGCTTTTTTTTTCTTCAGTAGGCAATTTCAGTGTAAAACCAACATACACTGTAAATGGACATTATAATATAGGGTGGGAGAAGGCAATGGCTATAGTGCCCAGTGTGTGAGTAAGAAACTGAGACAGGGAGAGAGACCTACTGCCTGAGAAATACAAGAATTTAGAAATGTCACCCTGGGTCTACCAAGCACAGTGGGACTACAGAAAGCAGTATCAGAAGAAGTAAAACCAAAGAGTGTAGGAAGCCACAACTTTTGTGCTAGGCACTAGAAGCTGTACACCCCCAGCAGGGACTCACCACTCACGTCTCTAATGGAATGGTACCTTACGGGTTGCATCCACACAGCTAGACTGACTTATCCACCAGAATATGGGAGCTTTTCCAAACTGCTTATTGAGAATGCTCCCTTGCCCATGCAACAGCTCAGACATGGTTTGGGGTTTGTCTGGAAGAGCACGAGCTGACCCAAGGCCAAAACCGCGCCAGGGGCTGCATGCTGCAAAGCTGGGTACATGTGCTCTGTCGTATTCCCTAACTCTTCACAGCTTAATATTATAGATGCAGCCACTGAGACCAATTAAGCTGGACACTGTGCTGCATTGATAGAGCTGTAACACTCCCCTATAGAGCACCTTTAAATTAAGAAAAACTTCATAACTCTTAAAATTTTGACCGAATTTCTGAAAATATTAATTGTGTATAGAAACCATACTTTTCAGAGCATAAAACACTTTTCCTACTAGATAGTTGGGGGGGCAGGGGGGTTGGTAATGAAATAAGCACAAAATTTTGATGTCTTTGATTATTATCTTAGAGTTTAGTTCAATATCTTTACATCTTAACATGTGAAGAAAATAAATATTAAGTAGAGAAAAACAGTTGTAGTTTTTGTTAGAATCTATTTGACAGAAACATTCACTGGTTCATCGCTGGACTGTGGCCCAGTGAAATGTGTAGAGTTATAGCAAGACAGCTTCTGGGAGACTGCAAGAGTCTTCATGGATTGTCTGCTCTCTTCTGAAATAGTCTGAAGGTTGATAGAAGATTTCAGATACTCTCTGTTTGAACCATGTTTAAACACGTGTTGTGGATACCTTTCTGACTTTGCCATCTTGCTACAGTAGGTACACAGGCCCCCGAAGTTAAGAAAAACGTTTTTCCTGTGTGATGCACAGTTTACAGCTTATTAGATAACCAAAGTAAACCCAACTTGTGTAGAAGTAGCCTGTATTTGCTTTGAACTACTACAGCCATCCCAGTGGTTGCAATTCCTGTTGTGTAAGGCCTGGCTGAGCTGGCAGAGCAGAGGCTGTCTGTTGTTTCTCTGTGCTTTATTTCAGTGACTCAAGAAGTTGCCTTGGAACATTGCTTTTTCTAAGACTCATGGAGCTCTGGTGCTTTTGTTCGCTTGCCACTTGCCCAATTAAGATGTCTCTGTAAGGAATATGGTATTTAATCTTGCTTTGGAAAAGCCAGAGATCAACAAAAGAGCTCTGACAATATTAAAAAAATATTATTTAGATGCAAATATTTGTGTTTAAATTACATCTTTTAATATTTGAGTACCAAGATTTTTCAACTGATGCGAGCAGAAAGCAAGTAATGATGCATTTGCTTCTGAAGATTACCAAGTTGAATTTTGATTGACAAAGCAGAATAGAAACATTTTATACTATGAATAAGCTTTTTTGTTTCACTAAGTTGTTCTATCTCTAGATTTCATAATAGCTAATCCTGTTCTAGAAAGAATTTAATTATTTATATTTTATCTCCCTGAGATTGCAGAGTCTTACTTTAGCTCTGCTAATAAACATGTTGAATGTATATATTAAATGATATATAATACATTTTTTATACTAACTGAATATAGCCAATTTTGACGAAAAATCAGGCTGGAAGAGTGTTGCCTCATGAGTTTATCATTTTAATAAAAATGTGCTTATCTTTAAATTTCATTAAAATTAGGCAAGTATTAAGAAGATAGATCTTAAAATATTTATGTTTTCTCACTTCTAACTTAATAAAAGTATTTTTACCACTGCTGATAAAGTGAAGAATGAATTTTCATCACTTCAAAATGCATAGGCACCAGAAAATGTGCAGCACTGAATTACAATGACATACACTCTCCTCTGAGACATTATATGGTGTATCATCAAATGTCATACAGTAACTCCTTTTTGCTTCAGGGAATCATTGCTCATCCTTATAATTAAGAGGACCAGTAAAGCTGGTGTTTCTGGACTAGAATGGGAAAAGTTAAACTTATTCATGATAAGTGATTCTTTTAGTGAAAACTGGGTTTCATTATAAACATATAGACCTTAGCCCATTTGTAAAAGAAATACGAAACTATTGCTTGGATACTTGAATATACCTGTGTTTTCTAGAGCCAAATTTAGGGATAGGAAACAATAAAAATTTCTTCTGAATTGGTGTATTTTTTGTAATATCTTTTAGCAAACTCAACACAGCAGATCCACTGCAATGGGTTTTTCAGCCCACCTATAGAACAGGCTAATTCCTTGCTCCATGAAGTTCATGCCAGCCTTTGTTTCCCATTAGGACTGACAGACTTTCCCAATGCACAGATTCTATAGGAATTTAGGTTTAGGCACTATATGTTGACTGTGAGGGCAAATATTGGTAAGAAAATCTAAGTTCGTAACAGATTCTGGTAACCTGGAGCCATAAATGAAAATGCCACTCAACATAGCACCGCAAGTGGAAGAGCTGAAGAAGACTTTGCTAGCAAGCTTACTACCTTGTGTACTACCAGAACCCCAGCAAGCATGTTGCCATCACCACTGAACTGCTGAGGACCCCGGAGGGAACTGATGCACCAAATGAGAAGCTGCCAAGTGGCACTCACCTGAAAAAAGGATTGGAGGTAAGACTAACGAGATAATACCAGATGGGTGAATTCAGTCTGCACCCATAGTAAATGTTTTGGCTGACTGTCTGTCCATGGTCTGGACTGCTGACAAAAATATTAGTCTTTTAAGTCTTGCGAATGTCAACAAATCCATATTTCCCAGATTGCTTCTCTTCCTCTATTTTTCTTTGTATCTATCTGTTGTGTTACAGGAAGATAACAGCAGAACTTAAAGGTGAGTTAAACATCCTCCATTAAGAGCTGTATGACAAATCAGAGAACTCCAGTGGAGATGCCTTACACACTTTTTCCTTTCCAATAAATGGGGAACTGAAAGCAGAATTTTACATTGGGACTTTTCATTCAAGCTTCAATTCCTTGAGAGTAATACACTAATACTGCTAAATTTAAAGGCAAGAAAGCACTTCAATTTCATTTGCAGGAAACAGCAGACAATAATACTTTTATCTGTTGGAAAGAGCTCAAGGTATTCTAAACCTTTCAGTTTTCCTCTTGCCTCCCCATATTTGAAGCATACTCTTTTTTGTAAAACTCTCCAGCTGTCCCAGAGGTGGACTTATTCCCGGCTTGCCCTTCTTCTAAGTTAGGTCAAGTTACTCCCTTTTACTCTAATTTGGTATTCCATTTCTTTGTTTCTGGGGATTTTTTTGGAAACTGGGAAACTGTTTCTCCAGTTAGTACAGCAACAGGATTGATTCAAAGTCTTGTTCCTATTTCCCTTCTGGACCTAAGAGAATAGAGGCACAGGAAATCTATTTCTTGCCATTCTCATATCTTTGTTCTATCTCCTAAATGCTTTATTTGATTTCTAGGTTATTGCTGCAGTCTACCCACTAATATTTTTGTTATCTGCTTAGCCTGGAATCTCCCCCATAGCAGAGATATCTTTAAGAATATTTAGGTAATTTTCTATTGGAGAAGCTTTGAAGAAACAGAGAGATACGATTACAGTAAATATCAATGTACAGAATCACATCTTACACTACCACCATTTGCATAAGGTACTGATATTTATAGCTACAATTTCTATTAGCAATTAGACTGTAGTATCACCCTTCTGTGAGACTTCTAGCTTTTACCAAAAGTGCCTTTCATCTAAAAATGATGAGACTTTGAGACAGTTGACTAACTTCTTTTCCACTGCCTGTTCTATTTTAAAAATGCTTTATACTGGTCAGGGGTAGTTTCATCTGTAAATAGCCATCAAATCAGGTAAATGGGTGAATAACAAGCAACATAAAATCTTCATAGGCATAGAAATCCAAGGACAAAATAGGAAAAATACAGTATCAAGACTGCTCAGCTAGGATAGTGATAGTGACTGAGAGAGGATGAAGGTGATTAGAAGCTAAGGAGAAAAACACAGTAATAAGACTCCCTCTGTGTAGTGATTTTGTTCGCATTTCTTAGCTTTTGTGAGTAAAGAATTAGAAGGAATGCAACGCAGGCTCCAAACTTTAAAGAATATAAAGTTTATTAACAGAAAAAAGGAGTAATAAGGGTCAGAATAAACCTTCAGGACACTTCTCTTCCCCCCCGTCCTCCTCCCTCCTCCCACTTACAACATAAAGACACAAACTTGAGATTATTTCAGTCAGTTTACCACCTCTATAATAGTCTTTCATCAGTTCACTTAGGGAGAGAAGTCTTTTTTGCCCATGCTATGGGACTTCTCCACAAGAAACAGTCTTCTCGTGGCATCAGTGTCACAGCACAACAGCTGCCCGGGATGGTTTTCTGTTGGCATGTGAGTCCCTTCCCTCGACTTACAGCTTTCCCCACAACTGTTTTTGAGGGTTCAATCTTAGCTAATGGGGTACTATTTTAAGGATGAGCTGTTCAAAAGCAAAGGTTTTCTTCATCTATCTCTAAGATCATCTTCATTGCTAGGAACAGAGGTCTTCTTCTTCCCTGGGAGCAAGGGTCTTCACTTCATCACTATCTCTCTGTTCAGGCTTCTCATTGGATCACAGCTACTTCAACGTTTGCTTGTTTCAGCACGGGCACCTTTGCTCGGGGCAGTTTGAACGCTCTACCCCCCATGCTTATCATGAAATTATGAGGGGATCTTTGATGTACCGTAGTCCATCACCATAGATTTACAAAAGAATTTCAGCTTCTAGGTTTTGAAGCATCTCCTCTATCTCCTCCCTCTGGGCTTCAGCTCTTTCTTTTTCACTGACTTAGGTGTCACTATCATGGTGTTTATTCATGTGCTTTTGCATTTGCCTTTTCCTCTGACCTGAGAGAGGATTGATATCTGCAGGTTTCATTTCTTCTAGGGAACTTACAGTGCTGAAAAGGGTTAATCTTACCTGGGCCTGGGCCTTGCAGCTGGAACTTGTCTTTCTGTGTTGTTCACATGATCTCTGCCAAATGGCAGCCAGACCGGAGAGGGGGCCATCCACGCCGTGGGACTGGTTTGCATGGAGCACGGCCATGATCTTGCCAAGCTGTGCTGGGAGAGGCCATTTCGGCCTGCACAGAGCCGTGGCCCGGCCCCACCAGGCTGAGCCAGAACTCCAGTTACCTGTCCAGGGACCAGAAGCAAGAGAGCATTTCCCAGGCTTGTTTGTCTTTAAATGTGTCTTTTACAGAGGCATGTCCAGCTTTTTAGGTGGCTTAACAGAGTTGTCAATATTCAAATTATCCATTAATTAATAATAATTAATGATATGATGAAAAATAATGATAATTATGAAAACTATGATGAAAATTAATAAATAATGATTAATTCTATCAGGTCTGGAGGAAGTTGCAACAGGCCCTTGCAAAAAAACATCACTTCCATGACTGGCGGAAATTTTTTTCTTAACTGAAACTCCAAGCTGTGCTAACCCATGACACTCTATTATAATATAGACTGGATGGAAATAACTTTTCAAGTGTGAAATCAAGACTGTTTTTCAGGAAAAACAACAGCTTTGCAGACCTGATTTAAAATTTAGTTTCAAAAACCCCGATGAATAAGTATCATCTATTAAAGAAATAAGAAAAGCTATACAAGCACTGTAGCACTGCTTAATTTCAAAAAGAATTACATTAAAAATGAGGAAAACTTCTAGAGAGAAAAAACCCAAAAAGCCAAAACTGCAAAACATTGGCAGATAACACATTAAAAATTCGAAACAAATGTGCATCATTTGCCAAAATGATTGTAGAAGTATCACAAAGAAGAAAGCTGGCATGGCTGAACAACAGAGTAAAGAAGGCTATTTAAAATAAGAAGGCACACTTCAAAAACTTGAAATTGTGTTGCAAGGAAAAAAATTAAAAGTGGTTTAGGTACAGCATATCAAAAGGCATAAAAACATTTACTAAAACCTTGTTCCACTATGTTAATGGTTAGGTAATCCTCTCCAGAGATGCCTTTGAAGAGATGGCCAAGGTATAAAAACATAGAGAAGACAAGACCACAACAGACACATGATGTTATTCTTTTCATCCAAGTTTATGAGCAAGCAAAGTAAAGCTTAGAGAGACATCTGTGTAACAACACTTTGAAAAAATAGAGGATTTATCTAGAACTGGACTGACAGCAGAAGGTTTGAGCAGAAGGTCTTCAGAATGTTTGGGAGTTTTTCCTTCATTTTTCTGGACATCCACATTCCACTAACAATTGAAGTTTCCTCAGCTGAAGTTTCCTGGGTTTGGAAATGCAAGATTGATTGTTTATTTCGAACAAATTTTTAAGAATTTACTATCTGAAAAATGACTATTTTTTTTATTTTTAGAGCTACTTTTCCAGCTATTTCTCCTTAAATAGTGTGGTGAGTATTGTCTATATAGCTGTTGGAAGAGAAAATGAGATTTTCAGGTCTATAAATAAAAAAATGTGCCACTTACAAATGTTAAAGATCTTTACAGCCTTATTTATCAGAGATACATTAAATCATAGATAAGCCAATTTCTGTGAAGCAAAGGACTGTCCCAAAATAAAAAAGTACATTTGAAGCAAATGGCAGGGGTGGGGGAAATGGAACCAACAGCTTATTGAATGTGTTTGTTTAGAATTGATATATAAGTGATTGAAACATTTTCACAAAAGTTATAATGTAAGGAAGAAGTTCAAGAAGAGTAATGGAGTGTAATACCTTAAAATATATATATAAATAAATATATAAAAAATATAAGTATTTGTATACTTATATAATGCATGTGTTGTGATAAACAGATACATCTATGATATCTAGGAAACCAGTAATGTAAAAAAGTAAAGAACTGCCTTCCTCCTCTGGATATTATTCAGAAGTTGTTCCCTGGACTATTAAAGACTGTTTTGCTTCTGTGAATGAGAGGACACGCATCTGAAAAAGCTGAAGAAGTATTTCAGATTAATTTTAGAAATTGGTAAAACTGATTACACTTTTATTTTATGGTTCCATTAAAACAGTGGGCAACTAAAATCAGTCTTATTGTGGAGAAATAATGCTTTCCCTTAATTAAAGTTGCTTATGTATACCCATGCCTTTTTCTTGCAGTAAGATTGTATTCATATGAAACTGATTTTCTCAGTTCTATCAATATGGCCAAGGCTTTCCCCCAAGCTAAGTAGCAATGTAGAAATCTTTGAGCCTGAGAGCTTGAACCAACTTAAAAGTGGAAAAACAGGAACACTCTTGTTCATCTCCCCTGTTGTCAGAGCCAGCACTGGTAAATTTGCTGTTTAAAAGCCCCATCAGAAAGATGACTTCGCCTTTTTTTTAGTATGTCAAAAAAGCCTAGTAAGAAGTGTGACAGAAGGGACGAAAAGGAATAAATAAACACGTGTATGTCATGTATATACTGAAATAATGTCACTGTGCATGAATTCAGACATAATGTGATAAAGAACCTTGCAAAGACATGATTCAATTACAAGTATACCACTTTCACAAACGTGTAAATAGTACTGCTACCTTCACACCTTTTAACCAATCAGTTCTACTTTCACACAGCAGTCTAAAAGTGGACCTTAACTCCTTAATGCCATAAATTATTTTTAAGAGTCTAAAATGCAATACAGTAGGACTAGAGAAATGACATTAAATTTGTAATTAAACTAATTCTACAATGTAGCAATGAAGACTTTGCAACTCCCTTTTGTTGGTCTTTTGCTGGAAGACCTGGCAATTAGGAAGTAAGAACCAATAAATCAAATAAAATCCTCCTCTTAACTTTACTTGCATTTGAAAGAACTGACTAAACAACTCTCCACCTTACCAGCTACAAAGTAAATATGTCCAGGCAAGAACTGTTATTGCCTGTAAATGAGATGCTTCTGAAGGAAATCTGATTTCACATTAGCTGTGACTTGTCTGAAGAAGACAGGTTTCTTGGAAAGGCATAACAAGGGGATGATGGTCAACTTTCCAGAATTTCCAGGGACTCACACCTTTGGGTACAGTACAAAAGAAGATTGTAATGGTCACAAATGAGCACGTAAGCACAGTATAGCCGAGGGGAGGGGAAACTAACTGATATGTTTAACAACTATTCAGATGTTATTAATATTTTATAAGAAGATCTGGCACTAAAAGATCCTTTCTCATTTTACCTAAACCAGTATTAACATGTTAAACCTTGTGAAAACTCTCTAAAACTAATTAAGCACTGGTATAATTTGTAATTTCAGAAGGGACATTTTCATAACAGAAATTTTAGAGGTTAGTTGGTTGTTTAGTTTAGTGTTTTCAAAAACAGGTAAAATACAAGTCTGTCAGGAATTGCTTAAAAAGAGTTGGTTCAGCTCTGGCCCTTGAGAAGGATTTGCCATTTTCCTTTCAGCCTTCTTTCCTACATGAAATTAATTCCAGAAATAGTTCTTCTTCATTTTGAGCAATTATATAAGGACTGGAATATAAAAAGTTATTCTCTGGCATCTTATAATTGTTAAAATTTGTTTCATTGATGATGAGATGTGAAATGGATTTCTGTTGCAAAGATGGTTTTAGTAATCTAATTATTATACTCTACTGTACATATATATATATATTCAAAGTAAGAAAATTGAGAGTTGTGGTAGCTTGTAGTCAAGAACGTTTTTCACCTCCTTGCTACTCTTATATACCTCTTTTCAATTTTGTTTACCTTTCTATTTTCTCATTTGCGTTTAATTTCCAGTTTGATTTAGCAAAAAATGCAACTCAACAGTGTGGCTGCAAGTTATTCAAGAGCCTTTTAAAAGTAGTATATACTTCAAGGAAATGTCCCGAATTTATCTGCTTGTGTTATTAAATAAGATTGTGTAATACTTTGATTGCTTTTGAAATTAAATTTCCCTGTGTAAATAAAATCTAGTAGATATATATGCTGTTTAGTGAAAGAGGGGGCATATAGCCCCTTTAAAGCACAGATTTACAGATCTTCTGAACAGATAAGATATTAATCCAAACACTTTGTTATTAGTACTTTTTCTAGTGAATGGCAAAGATACCCCATTTCACCAGACAAAAATATGGCTGTAGATTCACAGCAACACAGAAAAAAAGATGGGGATTTTGATTTATGAAAGAAAAAGAGTACAACAGACAAATAAAATTAAATACAAGGTTACAAAAAGGAAGAAATAAAAGCCTAATGGGGAGCAGGTGGAATGGACCACAGAACACAAGCCAAAAACAATCATTCTCTTGTTATACTTTGTTACGAATCGAGACAAGAGTAGCTCTGCTTGAGGCGGCCTGCACCCTAAATGTGTCTCATTCACAAGTTCTTAATAATGACCGATAAGGTCTATTACAACCTGAATTATTGAATAGACAAGGAAAAACAGACATAAGCCTTTAACAGACTTCTTACTACACAGGATAAACAAAAAAAACACTACTAGTAGGTTCATAAGACAGTGCACGATAATAAAAGTACCTGTATTACAGCTAGTGAAGAAATAGTATAGATTAGGAGCCAATGTCACTTACCAGTGAATGATAGTTGTGTACAGAGGTCTCCTTTCACTCAACTTCAAGAAGAGTAACTCGAGGCCAACATCTCGACTTCGAGGAGAACTCCCCACACTCTCAGAGAGTGTGTAAGAGATTTCTGCTTTTATGAAAATTATAGTGATCTTTTATTTTTTGTAGAAGTGCTGTGTCTGTCAGTCACGAATTTTTGCTTATCCTTTCCCATGCATTCAGGGCAGGATATTTATTACTGGCTAAGGATGTTTTTCAGCTGAGTTAATTCACCACAAGACGAGCTATTCTGGCTTAACCAAGCCATGGGGGGTAAAAAGATAAACTTTTTCTGTATCAGGGATGAAAGGTCCTATCCCATACTTGAAAGAGAAGAAGCAGCCTCAGCCAACTCAACTGCCTCTCTTACTGCAGAGTACTGGGCATATAGCTTTAAAACAAAATTCCGTGGAAAATGTCCAAGGAGACTGGGAAAAAATTGCCCCCAGTCAAAAGGGTTTTCTTGTTTTCTTTAGCCCAGTGGCACTAAAATTGCCTATAAGGGCAGAGAAAAAAAAATTGAGAGCCAACTAGATACTTAGAAAAGCATGTCAAGGGAGAACATTGAACAGCAGGGATCTTACTGCTTTTCTGGTCTTCTATAATATTCTTAAACAACTTCCTCAAATTCTTTATTTCTTTCTTTCCTTCCTTCCTTCTTTCTTTCTTCAGCATGGTTAATTTTTCAATTTGAAGAGCTATTGGTATAAAGCATGCCTCATTAGCTTGTGGGAGGTAGTAGTCCCCAT
>VYZQ01007764.1:31040-44477 GCA_013400655.1 Mystacornis crossleyi | reverse complement strand
TCGCTTCACATTTTCTAGTTAGAGCAAAGCAGTGAGATGTACAAAGCCATAAGCAAAGGGTTTTAGCTGAATTTTCTCCACATTTCCTAATTATTTTCCANGCAACACAACTGGAGGGCCTGGAGCCATTCTTCCTGTTCTTTTTCATAATTTAACATGAAGCAGAAAAATAAGGCAAGAAATTTGGACCCAGATCCCCATGGCCTCTCAAAGCTTTTGCAGTGGGGCTCTGTCAGCAGAAAGACTCCAGCCACATTCTCCCATGTATTTTCCAAAAGTGTCATCAGGAGCCTGAAATAGTTACATTGCCTTTTGCCACCTGAACATACAGTTCCCTGATGGTCTTATCCACTTCATGTTTTCTTTTTTTGTTGTTATAAAGATCTGTTACATGATGAATAAGTACAACACTAACTTCAGGAAATTTGTGNATTGTATTCATAAATAAAGACAGATTAAAAAGTGGTCTCTTGTCATTAATAAAGAAACCTTCATGTAAGAGAAAGATAGAGATAATATTTGGGATGCCATCAACTGAATGTATCTCTTAACCAAGAAAAATCCAGCAATTTTGCCTGAATACCAAAAGCAATGGATATACAGGAATGGAGGTTACCCAATATTGTTCATCATTTAATGGAAAAATTTAATGATCATCAAGGATTATTATCTAAAAGATGGTTCAATTTCTGCATTATGAAAACATGAAAGAAGGAGGGTTACCTATGATGACAGAAAGCTTTCACTTCTGCCCAGACAGCTAACGGAGAGGCCTCCTATTATGCAGCTTTTCAGCTGTGATGAGTATTGTGAATTGAAACAGACAATAGTCTACAGAGAGTCTGAAAAAGGCTCTCAGGAAGCCATCCTTTGACCAGAAATTCTTTCCTTCCCTTTTACCTTGTCTGGATGCAGATGAGCCCATCTTCTGGCTATGCAGGGCTAAGGAGTCCTGACAGAGGGGTTCTTAGCAGATAGGTCCCAGTTCAGAACCAGAGTCACCTATCATTCTTTCCCAAAGCCTTGCAAAGTGCTCCTTCTCCTAGAAGGACAGGCAGAACACAGACCTTATAAAAGCACCATGAAAAGCCAAATGATAAATCGATGTTCTTTCAGTCTGAAATTAAAACCTATGTCAATTGATATGGCAGAAATATATGTTTTAAATTGAACTCAAATTGCTTTCAGCAAAAAGACAGTTGAAAGCATCATGAGCAGATTGAAGTTTCCAAAAACATAGCAGCTGCCCACATCAGTAATCCCTAGAGTGCAGTAGAGAACGAAAGAGCCTCCTCCATTGAATTTTGCCTGCAGAAAGCCACTGCAGCCTGGAGTGGTTAGATGTGTGGAAAGAATATATTTTTAAATAAGCATTAGTCCCTGAGTAGGTTGAAATATAAACATGAAAAAAGTCTTGATATTTCAAAGACTATGGAAGTCTACCATTCATTCTACAATTGAATGCAGCCTAAATTACAACGCTGCAGATTTTTGCCCTGCCAGGATTCAGCTCTACAAGTGCTTAATCAGTCACCGTAACAATAGGAAAAGGCTGAGAACTGCTTTGCTTTCTTGAGGGATTATGTTGTTGGCATTATCCTGTAATGACACAACAAATTCTACAGACAAATTTTGCTGCAAAAGCAATTTCTTTCATTTTCACCTTAAGAAAACCTGCACAGTAATTAACTTCACAGCAGTTTCATTTGGCAAAGTAATACAGCACATAAAATAAAATATTCATTACTAATAGATTATGAACGGTGTAGTTAAACTATGATCAGCTAATGTAATAGCTAACAGCTATAAGAATATATAGGGCTTTAAGAATATACAGGGCATGGTCCTTCACAAGAACAAAATATTTCAGTCTAATAGTTTTTGAGGGATTTTGGAAAGAATAACTCTAGGGAGATTGCAAAGGACCCTCTACCAAACAGGTTGCCAGGGGTGCAGTGAACGCTTTTTACAGAATTTCAACCCATACTACAGAATATTTCTAAGAATTAAATCATTGATAATTTCTCCAAACAAAAGTAATATATTTATTCTAAAGATTTCAAGGACCAGTAAATGGTTTCTTCTCAATGACGACTCAAACTGCAAGAAAACAAAACTGCATTACAAATAACAAAACCTGATGATGGTGTATGGTAGAATACAGACTGAAATCGCTGATAACTATGCTGAATTGAGCCTTTTGTTTCCATGTTAAAGCTTTACCCTTTTACACTCTTTCACAATCACCTTAATTTCAATTTGTTGTTGATTAATGGGGGACAAAACAGAAGTCTACTAACAACGTTTGACTGTGATGTTGTGCATTTTTTTCCCTTCTCTTCTTTCTTTGCATGTATCAAAATTTGCTGTCTAATTTCTTCCAGAAAGAGAACTTGAAGCTCAGTGGTCCTCCAGTCTAATGCTCCAGCTTTCATATTCTAAGCACCTGCAAAACCTTTTAGTCAGAAAGAAAACAAACGCAAAAGGAATATTTTTTCCCCAAGCTGCTTTTTTAAAACTATGTAGCTCATCTTTCATAATTATTCTAGCCATGCAGCCTGAATTCTGCTGGAAAAAAAACAGAAGCAGAGAATTGAGATGTCCTTTCTGAAAAGAAGTGTTAGAAACAAGCCTGTAAGAACTCCAGAATGCAGAAATACATTTTGATAAGGATAAAAACCTACTTTAAAGAATGTTATCTCTTTCTTCCCAAGGGATTAGATTTTCTAAGGCAGGAGTCTGAATATGAGGCCAAGCTTTGTTTGAAGCTTTGGTGTACGATTTTATGGTCCAGATTCTGGCCTTTCCACAAATAGAATGCTTAAGATTCTCTTTGGCCTTAATTACAGACACCTGATTCAGACATCCATAGGCACCCTTGCTGTCTAAATTCCCCCTGGTAGTCCATGGATAAAGCCAATGCAATCAAAATTGCCTACAGAGATACCGAGCGTACCAGCCACAAGGGCATCAGTGTAGATGCCCATGCCAGCAGATCCTTCCTTCCATGTCCAAAATCTGCACAGACTGGCAATATTATCTGTAAGGGAGACATGCATTTAAATGGTAACCTATATAATATAGATCTATAAGAGAGCCATGAATATAGATGGTAGCACTTTTGGATGAGGTGAATGACTCTCCAGCCTCCCTTGGCTGGGAGCAGGATCCTGCTACGAGCACCACAGTGTGTCCAAGATGTCACAGGACATCCAAAACACTTCCACAGGACATGATGTAGGACTCACAAGGGATCTTTTCCTCCTGGAGTGGCTGCTCGAGCCCAGGCAGTAAATCTCACACAATTAAGTTGCATAGTAGTTGTTACAAGGTAGCTGAATCCCACACTAGAATCTTCATGCAGGCATTTGGAGAACTGGAAGGTTTGTGGAAAACTGAAATTGTTTGGGTTTTTTTTTTAATGGCAACCCAACTTCCCCAAGTTTCAAACAAGCTCAAAGGGTTCTAATTCACACTATACATTTATCACCAGAGTCCCAAATAAGTAACCAAAATGTTCTTCATGAATAAATTTAAACCTCAATTCCCAAACTTCTCTCTTGCATTCATGCCAACTGTGTATCCTATCAAAGAGAATAATCTCTGTCCCCATCTGTGCATCTAGTGTTTCTCAGCTAGTGATGAAGCCTTTTCCTTTTTTTACCAGAAAAAAGCACTGATGTTAACTAGAACCAAGCATACCCTTTTTTTATTTTGTTTCAAAACTTCTAGTTGCAAAAAGAGAAAAAATAACTTCTACAATTATGCAGTAAAAGATAGATTTTGCTTACTGACACCAAAATTTTTGGAACTGGTATTTAAAGGACAAAGTCTATTCAAATCCTTCTTCAGACAGCACTTCCAGCTGCAAGGGCAGAAAGTATTATCTGTAGGCATTTAGATCTGTAGGCATTTAGAACTGTTGCATATGATCACTGTAATTGTATAGCTCCTTAGATCCTGTAAATTGAGGAAAACAAACTGACAAAATTCACTAAAGGAAACATAAATATATACTTATTCTTTGGGGTTTCTAGGAACTCACATAATCAATTTTCATCACATCCACACTTCAGTTACATTTTCAGACATAAAATAAAAAGCATTAGATGTGAGTATTGTCTAGGTAAGAGCCACTTCTATCATCAGAAGAACAGAACAACTTCAGTAGTACATACAATATATAGCTGTTTTGGTTAGTAAATGAGAGATAAATTTCCCATTGGGAACATGGGATGAATGTGGATTACCTGTTTCATCCTTGTAATGACTATTAACTAGAATCTTTACTATCAGAAAATACCTACAGTGTTTTAAAGGCTAGAAGTAGCCAGGAAATCTGTCATTTTCAAAGGAAAATTAAAGTCCTATAAAAAAAGCAGGATAGAGGGGTAGTTTACATTTTTAATATACCTATCACCTTTTCTAAATTATCATCAGAATACCATCCCACGAGAAAGAAATACCTTTTTTTTTTTTTTAAGCAAATAGTTAAAGTATATTAAAATCACCTGGAACTAGTCAGCCAGCTGGAACTAGTCATCTTGATGCCCACTACCAAGAGAAAGTTGCTGCTACACTAGTAAAGGATTCTCAGAGATATTCAATTGATCTTCCTAACATCATCTAAACCCAGTATAACAGTACAAATCAACAGCAAAGCAGTGAAGAGTCCAGGCAATGGGAAGCATTAGGTTTCTAAGCCTTAACTGACACTTGAATTTCATCCAGCTAGAGACAGAACTGCACAGAAGTGAGCTCCACTCCACTTCAAGGGCAAGTAGCATCATTTTTCCCTAGAAAAGAAAAGCAGAATGGATTTACTCCAAAGGGAGATAATCTCAACAGTTCTGCCTACTCACAGCTAACATGAGAATTAGGGCAACCCTCCTAGCCAGGAGGCACAAACAGAGATAGCTGACTCTGGCAACTCTGCTAAAGATTAGCAACTGGACATCAAAGGAGAATTTCTATCTGCTGAGAGAAGATCATAATTCACACTTAGATTTAACCAGGATATACTGCAGTCTTTTCTAATGAAATAAACAAACAAACAAACTAGACTGGGATTTATATCTTTATCAGTATGTTGCCTGACCTTCTTCTTGGCTGGATTGTTCTTCTTCATCCCCCAAATCAACTGCCATGCTAATTGCATTAAAAGCAAAAGATCTAATAGACTGTTAATGAAAAGAGAACAAGAGAAAAGGCCATTGCGTAGCCAAGACAGGCAACATGTTGAGCAGCAAGAGGTGATTCTCCTAAGTGCAAAGATAATATTTATTCAGTCTTATCTAAAGACAGCTTTCATTTCTTTTCAAACTCCCAAAATTAAATCATTCACTGTTTGAACAAAAGATCTGATCAAGAGTTTCCCAGCTTCAAAACATGATAGACTAGCAATGATCTGACATTTGAAACTGCCAACTACACAAGGATGTTTGGTAGCACTTCAAAAGTGTCTGTGATACTTTATACACAGTTGTTTGCAGGGGGGAGGGTGGTGTAGATTTTTAAACTTTCAGTCTTAAATGCAGCAAATTTTCTGTGAGCTTTACATGAAAGAAAATCACATTCATAACTTGTATGAGGGTCTTGGGATTCAGTGTTTCCCTGTGCTCTTCCTCTACAAAAATCAGATACCAGCTCAGGTACACTTTCTATGGTGTAAAAAGGTGCCTTTTTTCTATACTTTCCAATAACACAAATTTTATTCTTTTCTATTAAGTAACACAGTCTATAAATATTTAATTCTATTAAATCCGTTATGATCTCAGGTTGAAAGACATCATCCCTGCCACTTTCACTTGTGCATCCTCTCTTTTTTCACGTATACATGGATTTATGTAATTATCTTTCCTGAGGAAAGAACAGTTGGCCTTCAACTGTTTGGCTCTCTTCAAAGGGTATTTGCACATTTCATAAGAACATAAAGTAGGGGGTTTAGCACAGTACATAAGCCCTTTCCGTTCTGAATATTACTAAACTCTGAACAAAAGGTGATGGGATTTTAGTTTATCAAATGTCTTTCAAAAATAACTCAGTATAAAAATAACTTGTAGCTGTTGAACTACATCATTGGAAAGGCTGTCCCCTATGCAGATGGAGAGACCAGATCAAACAAGCTAAAGCTAACTTCTTCAAACCTGAGTGACCAACCATCCATGGGCCTCTGTGAGGCCACTATGCAGCACAGACACTAAAGAAGCCCACTGTGAAAGAGTATGAACAACCAGACACAAACACAATGCCCATTTCTCTTCTATTAACAAATTGTCTCCTGATGCCCTTGAGACCAGATTTCTTTATTGGTCAAAGGCAAGGCTGGAGAATAGCTATAATTTTGGATTGGTTACCACCTGTATACAAACACACACAAGTCAATCAACAGAGGTATCTACTGGCATACAGAATACTGCCTCAGCTGAGCAGATCCAGACACTCATTTAACACTTCATGCAGGTCACAGTGCTAGTAGGATTCTGAGGCAGAAGGTGCTGCCCAGCCCTGCACAGAAATAGCTGAATTTTGTGCAGGCACTGGCTAGCCAAGCCGTAAGCATTTGACAGAAACACGATTTGGAGCAACTTGGTTTTGTCTTTGGAGATGAACTGCACTGGACCTTCTCAATCCATTCTGCTCCCCCAGTTCTGCAATATGTAGAGCTGATCACACCCCCAGCCTGATGTCTCTAGGCATTTTCAGTCCTGAGCTCATGCTGGAAATATTTTTGAGTACTCCACATTCAATGCCATTTAGTGGCAGTGTGACTGGATGGATGAGGCTTGGCTACATTGGGTATCCTAAAGGCAATCCAGCAAAACGGTGCAAGCTGAAACAAATGGGCATGTTCTTAATGGTTTGCCATTCTGGTGTCCATGTGCTGGTGTGAGACTGGCCTGGGCTATTGAGCACCTTTTAAAATACACAGTTCTGCACAGACGTGGAGCTGCTGTAAAAAGGACAGGATCCTTTCATGTAGAATGTTTATCCAGATATTATACTGCTCCTGTAACAAACTAGACTGCGCTCAGCCACACACTTCAAATTTGTTTTTTGGGGCATGCACATTTGAGTAGATGCCAGGAACACTTACTACTAACTAGCAGGTTTCCAATCACATATTTGAACTCTTTAGGAAGTTTTTGACATCCTGAGGGAAGCCTGATTTTTGTCTTTTAACATTTTCCAACATGTGATTAAGATATTTGTAGTAACGTGTTCCAAAGCTTCACTGAAATTCTTGGAAGACCATATATTAAGCAGGAACGCATCATCGAAATTGATATGTTGGTTATCAATATCTGCAGATTCCTGAAACAGTGTGCTCTGAGCTCCCTGCCATCTCAGTGCAACAGAAGTGACATCGTGCCTGGGGAACTGGAAAACAGCATAAAATGCCACACACTGTAGATGTGTTCAATTGTTTTTTAAAACCATCAAAGGCATGCTTGTGCAATTTATCCCAGATGGCCACAAAGTCTCTTTTATGTAGTTCATAAAGAACGCGTCCCTCTAAGGAAACAGAAGGTCGGAATTTGCTACGCACTATTGCCTTATCAAAGATCCACAGAAATTTAGATGTACTAGTGAACAGTAGCACTTCATCGACACATTTTATCTTGTCTCTACTATCAAGTTTATCGATCACATGTCCAAATTACCAAGGCAAGGTTTCTCACAGCACATATTTTGCTGCCTTTAATTTTAGACTTGTAGCTGCATTTGTTTCAAGGCTTTTTTCAACATTGCATCACATTATTTTTGTCTCCTGTGTTTGTAAAATAGGGAATCATGAGTGCTAAATTTCAGAATTTCAAGGGTTTTCATACATTTTCACAGGTTTCATATATTTTATGGTGGACAACTTCTTCCTGTTCTTGTGACGATGAATGACAAATAGCAAAGGAATCACTGAATTAAAAACTAGTCATTTTGATCTGATTGGGTCAGGGTAAAATTTGGAAGAATATGCCATCTGTACCTACTCAGGAACTTCAGTCTATCTACTGTCAACCGACTCACCACCTATCATCGGAAGATGTCTCCGCCACTAAGGTGCAAGCACAGCTTTCTTGCTTGCTTTGTTTTTATTGCATGCTGCCACAACATATGCAAGTGCTTGGTCTCCATCTCAGTACAGATTTCCTTGCTTTTGAAAATCTTTGACTATGGCCTCCTTTTAGGACAATTCTCCTTCTTCCAAAAAAATCTGTGTTAGCTGTATCTGAAAAAGGAATCTGTGATTACCACCATCTTCTCCTCCTCTTGTATTTTGTGAGGTTTCACTTGTGCATCTCTCCTTCTCTTCTATCTTTGTTAATTGTTTTCGTATAAGCCTAAACTTCCTTGTAGGACAGAGGATGTAGAGCAGATTTCAAGATATCTCCTCCCAGGGAGTTTTTCATCTGGGATATTTGCATTCAGTATTACTCTGCACTTTTCTAGATAAGCATTATAGGAGTTTTGCTTTCTTTCCTGTTGTCTGAAGAAGCCAGGTGTGCATCCAACACATACCATATTTCAGGTTTACGTGTCCTCAGAAGGGCACATAAATTATCTGCTGTTTAGGCACTTACAGACCTTGTCTGCCCATTCCAGGAATGAGACTGCCTGTACTAACAGTGTTAAAGGTATAAAGACAATATAGTTCAAACAGTTTGGGAGAAAACAAAGGAGTAGAATTTCACAAAAATGTTCCTCTCTGGCACTCCCAGTTTCTACTCTCCAGTATTGACTCTAATGTAATTTTATTCTTCCATCTGTCTATATATACTGTATGTGAAACTGGGGAGAACTTAGACTTAGTAAGTCAATGTTGCAATAGTCAGATGCATCTATTGGTGAGAGACCACTAACATGTTTTCCTCTCTAAGACTGTCTAAAAAGAGTTTCTTTCTTTATCCATGCTTCAGGAGCCCTTATGGAGCATGAGGTTGTATTCAGAAATCCCAGCACTAAAAATATTTTTTATTTCACCTCAGAAGCCAGCAAACATGAAAAGACTGTTTGTCGTGGGTTAGCACAGCTTGGTTTTTAGTTAAGGAAAAAATCCACCAGCTGCAGAAGTGATGTTTTTGCAAAGGGCTGTTCTAATTTCCTCCAGAACCAATCAATTGGCTAATTTGAATATTGACGACTCTGTTGAGCCACTTAAGAAGCTGAACACACCCTGTAAAAACACCTTTAAATACGCACAAGCCCAGGAAGCTCTCTCTTGCTTCCAGCCTTTGGACAGGTAACTGGGGTGCCCGTGTGGCCAGCGGGCCGAGCTGGGCCCTGCCCGACTCGGCCCAGGAGGGGCCAGGCCACGGCCCGCGGCTCCATGCAGGCTGGCCCCCCCCTCAGTGCGCCATGGCAAGATCCTGGCCACTCGTCTCGGCTAAACATCTCAGCCATTCCTGCTTCGTTAGAGCAGCCCCACGGCTCGATCCGGCTGGGATGGGCCCCCTCCAGTGCAGCTGCTGAAATGAAACTTTACACCAAGATCAGCTCCAGCCACCGTTTGGCAGAGATTACGTGACCACCAGCGAGAGCTAAGTTCCAGCTGCAAGGCCTGGGTAAGATTAACACTTTCAGTGCTGTAAGTTCCCCAGAAGAGATGAAGCCTGCAGACACCAATCCTCTCCCAAGTCAAAGGAAAGGGAAAGGTGAAAGCATGTGGAAAAGACATCATGATAGAGACACCAGAGTCAGTGAAGAAGGAAGAGCTGGAGCCCAGAGAGAGGAGAAAGAGGAGATGCTTCAAACCCAGAACTGAAATTCTTTTGTAAAGCTATGGTCATGAACTATGATACATCAGAATAACCCTTGTAATTTTGTGATTAGCATGGGGGGATAGAGCATTCAAACTGCAGCCACGAGCAAAAGTACTTGTGCTGAAACAAACAAATGTTGAAGTAGTTGTGATCTAATGAGAAGCTTGAACAAAGAAACAGAGATGTGTGATGAAGACACTTACTCCCAGGGAAGAAGACCTCTGTTCCTAAAAAAGAAGATGATCCCAGAGAATAGAAGAAGAAAACCTTTGCTTTTGAACTGTTCATCCTTAAAATAGTACCCCATTAGCTAATATTGAACCCTCGAAAACGGTTGTGGAGAAAGCTGTAAGTCAAGGGAAGGGATTCTCACATCAAGCAGAGAACCACTCCGGGTGGCTGTTTGTTGCGGCATTGAAGCCATGAGAGAACTGTTTCTTGTGGAGAAGCCCCATGGCATGGCAAGAGAGACTCCTCTCCCTAAGTGAACTGACGAAAGACTATTATAGAGGTGGTGAACTGACTGAAATAATCCCAAGTTTTATGTCTGTACGTTGTAAGTGGGAAGAGGAAGGAGGGTAGGGGGAGAAGTATTCTAAAGGTTTATTCTGATTCTTATTATTTTTTCTTTCTTTTAGTTCTGCAAATAAACTTCTTTGTATTCTTTAAAGTTTTAGGCCTGCTTTGCTTTCTCCTAATTCTTATCTCACAGAAGGAAAATAAGTAATGGATTGCAAACAAAAACACTACTGAAGGACATGGAGATTTCAAAGTGTGGTACCATTCCATGTTGTCAGCAAATGTAAGCTAAACATTTATTTTATAAAGTCCTTACCTCAGTGAAAACAGCCTCTTTTAATTTGGGGGTTTAACACAGAAGACAACACATGACCCAGTACATCTGGTAATAAAAACACGAGATACAGAAGTAAAATGACCTCTATATAGGATGTATTTGTCCATCACTGTTCATTTAATAAGGTTCTATTCATTTTCCTGGCTATAAGTGGGACTTATTACTCCTCTGTTATGCACAAAGTTTATAATTTGGAGGACAATACATTGCAAATCTCAGTATCTCTGTGTTCTCTTGAAGGCACCCCAGGAAAACTAATGATTTTCATTTCAGACTCTCATTTCACTCTGCACTTTTCATTGCTATGAGGCTTTGTAATGATCACAAAATGCTTACCCAAGCAAAATAAAACTAGAAGTCATCTAAGGTAGCCAGAAGTCTACTATACTACCCTTGAAAATGTGTGTTACTCTTTTCAGTATTTTGTTGGCTTAATGAAATGTGACTGTGTAACCTTATTTGTTTTTCTCTCATCCAAATTCACACTACCATTAGCAACACAAAAATTATATTTTCAGGTGCAGAAGCAAGATATTCCTCTTTCTCTACCTAATCAAAGTCAGCTTCATGTCCATTTTTTAAGCCAAAATCTGTAGCAATATTTGTCACGTGCTTTATTACATACACCTGACATTTGTATTTTATTGCAAAATGGAAATTAGTTTACCTATTCTAATTTTTGCTTTATTACCAAATGCTGATTTCTGATTTCCTAATGTTTTTGAGGAAAAGTTGTCTTTTACATTTTCACATTTTTACCAGGCTTTTCTTATTCAAATCCTTTCATAAATTCATTTTCTACTTGTATATTTAAGTGTGGTTTGCAGGTTTTTTTAATTTAAATATTTTAAAATATTTTCTCATGTATTGCAATTAACGGGAACCATTATATATTTCTAAACTGTGAAACAGAGTGTTTTCTTATGGCTACAAGTTTGCATCAGGAATAAATCACACAAACCTGAATAAACCTTTGATATACAAATTAGGTCATAAAAATAATGACAAAGAAGCAATCTAATTCACACACACAAAATGTCTCAAAACATATCCAACCATCCTCTGAACTATTAAACAGACCTGTCAGCATAGAGGTTAATGACTGTGAGTTCTTTAGATATGTACTGTTTCCAGGTTTCTAATTATCCAGCAAGAGATACAATTCATAGACAAGCAATGCCTGAGGTGTTATTACGCTTGTTAAACTTAATTGCTTCCAATCCTTGTCAAAGGCAATTCAACACATGCTCAACACAAAAATAGGTATTGGACACTAAAATTGTAAAAAAAATAGGTTCCGTGTCCAGATAAAGGAT
Organism: Mystacornis crossleyi; assembly: GCA_013400655.1. Taxonomy (NCBI): domain Eukaryota; kingdom Metazoa; phylum Chordata; class Aves; order Passeriformes; family Timaliidae; genus Mystacornis; species Mystacornis crossleyi. The sequence goes on along the minus strand of VYZQ01007764.1, from coordinate 32,547 downwards.
TTGTGATCATGCTGCAACACCTGGTTTTGTGAGTGTTACCCCAGTGTAGAAAAGCTATTTTAAGCCTTTAAATTTTGCAAATTAAATGTTTATGAATATAACAGTGACAAGAGAGCACAACTTCAGTGCCCAAGCTATTTCTTCATAAAGCTGTCAAAATACACATAAAGAACACCTCCCTTATATGACATCTGTGAATATTCCTTCCAATAACAAATGTATCTGTACTCTTTTTAGTGTTAATAACTATGGGAAAAAAATCTTGAAGTTGCAAAACCATATAAGAAAGGTAATAAAATGAACTCACTAACATGTATATGGCAGAGAGATGCTGAAAACTGAACAAAGAGACAGCAGCAAGTAAACATTCTGAACAAATCAGCCATTAAAACCACTACTGAAAATGCTGTTGTTTTGTTTTCCCTCCAGCATAAAATTTCACTCCTGAAATATGCTGTCTTCTAGGTAGCACAATTTCTAAAACCCATACACAATAATTTCCTTGGCAGTCACAATTTAGTGATCCATTAAAGACTTATCTTTAGGCTCCAGTTCCCTGAACCTATCAATCAGAGCTAAAGCAATAAAAGCTTGCTGAGGGCAGAAGATTTGGGGCTCATTTTCAGAGCAGCTGAGCACCCTCAACTATCAAAGTCATAGGTACAGGTCCCCAGCACAATAAAAACAAAAAAAACTACTTCCTACAGTCTGTATGTTGGTTTCCTTCACCTGCACTGTCACTGAGCAGAGAAAATCCGCTTTAGTGTATTTCTCAGTAAGTCAGCTCTCACATTTCCACTAGTAATATGCACGCCAGTGTGTTAGGACCAGAATCAGTCATTCAGCAGTGGTAACATATTTCGCTTGGTCACAGCAAAGAGCTTCCTAAAATTACAGGAGATAAGGAAAAAGCAAGGAGGAGACAATAAAGTTGTGTTATCTTGAAAAGGAGCATTAAGGAGAAGCTGGACAGTCACTTTCCCTTGCCACTGAACCAACATCCTTCTATGGGGAATAGCTGCCAATGATCCATGAAGAAACTCTCTTCAACAGCACTGAAACTGTGTGGGTTTGCTGCAGGGTCTGAATTTTCATCAGGGAGAGTTAGAATGACAGTATTTTCATTTGCATTTCAAATATGTCTTTCTCTTCCCCATAGATTTAGATCTGTTTATACCAAGGATTATGACTTAAACCAGTTTGGAAATGCAAACTGAAATTCAGATCCAGATTTCATGCCTGAAATTCAGATCCAGAACTAAGAGCCACTGTTCCACTTAAATATACAAGTTCGAAAATGTCCAAATTTAGTAATTTTATTCAGTACATGCATGGTTCCAGACCACCCCATGCAGGAACTGACCAAGCTGAACCGGTTTCACCAAGCTACCAGGTGCTACGCTGAGGCTGAAGATCTGTTCTGGTCAACTAGAAAACTTTTCTGAACAAGAGGCTGGGAGGTGATTGCCAAGACTCCTGAGATGCACACAAGATAACTGTGTTGCCA
>VYZQ01007764.1:15917-26133 GCA_013400655.1 Mystacornis crossleyi | reverse complement strand
ATACCCATATAAGAGGTAAACAAATTTTCCTCTTTAATAACAAGTTTAAATTGGATACACTACAGATAGCACAGCATTTTGAATTCTTAATTGATAAATGAAGGATTAAGTGTATCCATAAAACATTATTTTTAATTATTCAGATACACTTAATGCATCTTGGTTCTCTGATTTCATTTGAAGGAACTGAATAGCAGAAACTTCCCACTATATCACGTGAATGTCACATAGTCCAGAAGAGACTAAAATAGTTTGCAGAACTGCAGAACAAACTACCCAACACAACTTTNCCATTTTGTACTCGTAACATTTTGACATTTCAGTTAACTGAGTATTGCCAGCCCTCCTTAATAAAAAAGACACCCAAGGAGTTGGCACCTACTGTAACCACCTCCTGCCTTGCTACAACCCGCTCTAATGCAACACTGAGCAAACTACTTTGGGAATCGCATGAAGGTGTTGTGATGGCCTGTGGAGGTCACCCCCTGGGGAGATGACTTGGGAGTGGGAGCATGGGTTGGGTTACACAGGGCTTCTAGGCTACCTGACGCTATTGTGCCTAAACCTGTTTCTCATTGGTCATTTCAAATGTAACCGCAGCCTGGTAATGCTGTACTTAGGGGGGTGTTCAGATGATTCTGGAGAGCTCTTGGAACAGTCTGTGCCAGGCCCAGCCATGAGGCTGTAAGAAAACATAGAACATCTCTGAATATCTACAAAGAATATCGTCCTCTGATTCTTTCTACGGGCCAAAGCTGTCTGCCAGGGAAGGCTGCAGGCCAACCCCACTGCAACAATGGCCCCCCTAACTACGTCAACATCTTAGGACAGAGGTTTCCTCAGAAAAAAAGATCTCACTTGGGTAAAGATGATTTGAAATCACTAAAGGCAGAAGTATGTCGGTAAATGGTCATAAATTAATCTTGTTTGTTTTACCAGGAGAAGTAATGGAATGCTATGTATGGTGTCTTTGTTACTCAGCCTCAGTTTCAATAGGCACAAAAAGGGAGAATGCAAGTAAGCGAAAAATGCAGAAAAAAATCATTCTCTCTCAGAAGGTAGAAGGCTTCTCACTGTGGCTGAATCCTCATGTCAGGAGCAAAGAGGATTTTTTTAACATTTTCTATAAACTGTATTTGCATTTGGAATTGTTTTCAAGACAAAATATGTAACAGCCATTTAAATAATAGCAGTTAAACCTACGAAATGGCACTGATATTCTTTGGGATATGATTCTAATTCATAAAGGAAACTGATGAATTCACAGATTTTGTTGAAACTTAACATGTGTTCAAATATTCTCTGTTTAGTACAAGTATTGAATAGCCCTGCACTTCTAGATAATTATATGAGTCATTTTGATACCAGTGACTGAAATAACTAATGACAATCACAATATACCATCCACCAGACATTGTAGCAGACAGATGTATGTTCCTTAAGAATCAAGGAGAAGGTATAGGTGTTGCTTTTTCAACAGGATATGGGATATACAGGTAGTGTTTCCAGTTAAATCATAGTCTCAGTGATTTGTCTTACTGTAGCATTTCTTAAAAAAGGTATAAACAAAAGGTTTTACTGGCACAGAAGAGAACAGATAATAAAAAATGCATACTGATTTTAAAACGTAGAANAATAAATTTGCTTTGCAACCCTATATCTGAGTAAGCTAAAATACCTCCTGTACTAGCTACCCACATTTTCCTATTTCAGTAGAAAAGGAAAGGTCTGATATTACTGCAAGGTCATGATTGTGAGGAACCTTTTTGTTTGTTTTTGGTTTTAACTACAGTAAAAAAATATGATTGAACCCGTAGGCAAAATATGTCATTGAATGATTAGATCTGAAGGCTCCATGAAGTATATTCATGATTAAAATTGCTACTTCTTGCAACAGATGGGGAACTGATGCCAAAACCCTTCATAGCGTTTGAACCTCAGGAGGTCTGAAGCTTTTGAAGAGACACAGTTCTGTTTTCTAGCTGGTTTGTTGCAAGGTAGATGTTAGAATCCTAAAGGAAGCATCTTTGGTAATTTGTATACACAAAATTTCATACAGCTCTTGATCGTGCACTTTCAGAGGCCCCCAAGAACGTGGTTAATCTTTGTTAAAGCTCTTGAGCATTAGTGCCTAATGGAGGCTGGTGAGTATCGCAAAGTAGTTATTGACCTCACTGTGATCTAGTAACAAGATTTTCACAGTATCGGGTTCTTATAGTGAGTTATTCTCTAAGAAAATACATTATTAATAGGTAGAAACTCTACAAAGTGCCATAGCATTTGAAGGGAGGAGAGTGTGCTGGCATCATCCAGTCCTCATGACAGACAGGGAGAATTCCAACACCATATGCTTTCATCTGCAAAACGCCTACTTCTCAATAAAAGTGCCCCATAAAATTAAAATTATCTTCCTGCAGAACTCGAAGTCATTTGCAAGTCTGCTTCTTTTAAACAAGCTTGGAAGAAAGATTAATGGAGTGATGAAATTAACTCTGCTCCAAACCAGCTTTATATTCTGACTCTTCCAGCAGGTTCTGAATTTCTGTGACTCCTATGCAAACATATATTCACAGAACTCAAGCCAAAACTGTTTATAATCTTCCCTATAGCAAACACAAGTTCTTTCTTGCTATAGCAGCATTGTTCTTTTTGTGATATCTGGAGATTAGACAATGCCAAACATAATTTGAAAATCAACAACACAATGCTTAGCTTCAGTCTTTTTTCACTGTTTCTTCAATTGCTTCATGTCACTTAGCCTGAAGAATTAAAACATATCCTAAAAAATACCTCAGAAAAGTCATGCTTTCTGTTGTATCACAAGGTTTTGCTATTAGCCTTATTCTTGTTCTAATTACCAAAAGTACACATTACAGACAGACTGAGATCCTCCACAATGTCTAGAGGTGGTTCTACAGGAGAGGCACAACTCACTGGTACAGTGCACTCATGTGATCTTTTATCGCTCCTCCGGTAATGAAGAATCAGTGGTAAATCAATTAAAAGTGCTAAAGTTATTGGCAGACTAAAAAGTAAATACTGACAAATGTGGCAAATTGAGAACCTCTTTTTCGTATCAAAGCAAGAAGGACGGTTCAGGGGAGGTCTAGCCAAGGGTTGAAAACTACTGCGGAGATAGCTGAGGACAAAGTCATTCTATGAGTGCAGCCCTCAGGGATGTTGATTCTCACTGTTTTAAGAAACCAGTAAGGGATGTACACCAAAAATGTGCTGCAATGTTTAACTGAGGAATGAACAATGCAAATGCAGACTTCTGAAATGGGACATGTCTATATTATATATATATATGTTTCTTGCTGTATTTTTCATTGCAGGGTTAGTAGAATATCAGTAACATAGGTATGTTTATTTTTTTTATACTGGGTTTGCGTGACAAGCTGACAATATATGAAAAAAAGCTATGAAAACCTATCATTCCAGCTGTATTATCCAGGACTCTTTGTAGCTTTCCAAAGTGGTCTAAACATGACAATACTGACCCGGGGATGGATTGTTATTTCTTTTCTCTGACTGACACAAAAGGCTTGCAGTGGGAATGAAATTGTGTTGTGAGTCACACACCATCAAATGACTGTGGGATACAATGGGTTCCATATATCACCAGCAATATTTGAAACAAACAGATTTCAGAGCATTATCGGCCCATCAGGAAGTGATTCACCTCCAGAAGGTCTTAATTTTTATTTTGAAAACCCTGCCAAAAGAGTTTTGTCTTTCTCTTCCATTGCAGCAGGCTCAGCTGCCTGCAATGTGTTACACAACTGTTTCACTTAAACCCAACAACTGAGCTTTGTTATCAGAGCTATATTCAGAAACACTACTTCAGCCTAAAACTGAATGAAAATCTATTTTCACCTGTTATACTGAGTACATTTGCTTCTTCACTGGGGTAAGACTATCAGAAACACACACAGCTTAAATGTATTATTGATTTTTAGAAATTAAAGCCAGTTTCACATAGCTCTGGGCTTCAATGAGTCATAAAACTCCATCAACAGTTAGTTCAGATTTTTTTTGTTCCTGGAAGATAGGGGTGGGTTCATGTGAACTGACAGGTGGGAATGTATTCAGTGTGAAAACTTCTAAAGTAATTTTTGAAGTACAGCTCTTACCAGAGAGAGGTTGATTTTAACTATCCTACAACCAGCTGAGTACAGAGACCAATCTGTAGAGAAATGAGGTCATTGCATTAGGGAAGTCTGAGATTCAAACCTGCAGATGTTCATGCCGAATGCTTGACTTTAAAGCTGTGCTTTAAAAATATGTTTGGGGATTTTTTCTTATGACCCTTCCATCTCATAGTAATGCAGAAAATGCTCAGAACACAATCTCCAGTTCAGTAATTTCGCATCTTTCTTGTTTCAGAATATCTAAAGATGCTGAGGTGAAAACCTGGTTTTAAAATGAAAGAAAAAAAAACAACCTACAGAAATTAGACCACATATTTCTTAAGAGAAGTATCTTGAATTTGTTCATGGTATCTCTATCACAGGATTCAATGCCTTTCTTTGGCAGATATTCCATTACATACAACTATCTAAAAAAAAAAAAAAGGCATTCGTTTTTTCATAAAAAACATGTATCAGATCATGCTCAAACTCAAATATATTTAGACATGGAAAATGTCTGTTCCCTAATAGATCAGTAAGTAAAAGCTATAAATACTACCACCAAAATAGTTATTACTCAGACATAGGCCACTGATTCTCACTGTCCCACTCTGTATCAAGAAATTATCAGGTATTCTGAAAACAGTGAAATGCACAAAGCTATCCAGCAAAGAGCAAAGAAGAACGCCCAAAATATTCTTTTCTAGAATTCCTTGTAGATGTTTGCCTCCCATCACCAACAGTGCACCCATACAAGTCATGACCAGCCGTGAGTTCCTCCAAGAGAATGCTCTGGGAAATGGTGCTAAAGGTTTTACTAAAGTCCAGGTAGGCAACATCCGTGGCCTTTCTCTCATCCACTAAACAGGTCATCTTGTCCCAGAACGAAATCAAGTTAGTAAAGAAGGACCTGTCTCTCATGAATTCCTGCTGGCTGTCCCAGATCCCCTGGTTGTCCTGTATATGCCACGTGATGTCACTTAGAATGATCTGCTCCGTATCGTTCCCCAGCACCAAGGTCAAGCTGACAGGCCAGTAGTTCCTTGGATGCTTCTTCCAACCCACCTTATGGATGGGTGTCACACTGTCTAACCTCCAATCACTTGGAACCTCCCCGGTTAACCAGGTTTGCTGGTAAATGATGGAAAGTGGCTAAGTGAGAACTTCTGTCAGCTCCCTCAGTACCTTTGGGTGGATGCCATCCAGCCCCAAAGACTTCTGTGTGTTTAGGTGGTGTAGCAGGTCACTGACCATTTCCACTTGGATCATGGGGGCTTTCTTCTGCTCCCCATCCCTGTCTTCCAGCTCAGAGGCCTGGTATCCAGCTCTTGCTATTAAAGACTGAGGCAAAGAAGGCATTAAGTACCCCAGCCTTTTTCTCATCCTTTGCCACTGTGTTTCCACTCACATTCAACCAAAGACAGAGATATTGCTTAGTGCTCCTTCTGTTGCTGATGTATTTATTATTTATTAATAAGACATTACTTACTGTCATTCACAGCAGTGGCCAGATTAGGTTCTGGTTGGGTTTTGACCCTTCTATTTTTCTTCCTGCATAACCTCATGACAACCTAGTAGCCCTCCTGAGCTTCCTGCCTCTTCTTCCAAAGGTCAGAAACTCTTTTTGTTCCTGAGTTCCAGCCAAAGCTCTCTGTTCATCATGTTTTCTGCCCAACCCTAATGTTTAATTCTTCTGTCTTTCAGATAGAGACCGTCCACAAGATCTTAAAAACTGAGTGAGTTTTCCCTTTCCCTCATTATACTTTAACCATCAGTATAATGAATGGATCTAAGATCATCTATAAAATGGCACTCAGGGGACAGCAGGTCCAGGTTACACACAGTTTTCAAAAACTCTCCGCTCATATGAGCAATTTGCACACCAGGGTAAATCATTGCTTTCTCAGCAAGTACATTCCTGTAAACTAATATTAATGTCAAATTTATGCTCATGAAAGCATACAGACTGAAAAGAGAAGTGACAGGCATTGATTTAATTTCTTGTCATGCATATATTTGCATAGTATTTACAGATTAATAAATGAGACATACCTTGTGTAAATCAATAGCTACCCTGCCTGTATAGTGTAAACTTCATTATTTATGGTCTTATACTACGTTGAATGAAACATTAAAGATACAAGTAAAACTACTGTGGATTGCTTTGAAGGACATAAGGAAGATCATTGACTTAGAAAGATAGAACAGGGAGGTACATGATTTCACAAATTTTGCTCTCTAACCTTTCCTCCTTTCTTTCACAGTTTTTTATCTATTTCCCATTCTGTCAAACACAGATGAAAGCATCTCAAAGGGTCATCATGAGAGATTACCAGTTAATGTTTGCAAATGTCTGAGAAAAAGATCATTATTTTACAGGCATGGATGCCTTCTAGTTTACAGTGTGATTAGGCCATTCCCTAACCTTGTAGGTCCATATGAAGTGATTACTTCATTTCAAAGAAAGGAGGCTACATGATAAATTGACGACAGCATTTGCAACCTATCTCCCCACAGAATTTTATCACCATACATTGATATCTATGTATATGTAATTACTGTTATAGACTAAGACAACATAATTTTAGCTTCATTCTGCTCCCTTTACAGAAACAAGACTCTGTGGAAGATGCTCCATGTATGGGGAAACATCTAGTAGTCCCGTAAGTTCATTTCTGCAAAGCATACTGGGTACAAGTAGGGTGAGCAGGCAGGGGGAAGGAAGACTTATGATACACTCCACAAAACACAGCAACAGCTTTGTCCCAGGGAAACATTGCCAGCAACAAAAACTTTGGTCAGTCTGGAGGTCATGTTGGAATGACTGCTCCTGGACAGCTGTGTAATATAATGGACATTGGCCTAAAGTTATCCCAGCTAACACACAGGACAGAAGTAGCAGCATTCACTGTGACAACACTTAGCTTCTAGCCTGCTTGACAAGGCAGAAAAAATTAAAGTTTGGATTGGAATAAGTTCTGTGAGAAGAAAAACCGGAGCATTGTAGTCCACTCAGTCCACAGCCTATTCAAACATCTGGATTTCCTTCCTTTCCTCCAGGAACTAAGGCAAACCAGTACCCATGCACATCAGATTTGGCTCCTGTGGACCAGGAAGCAGAAATTCCTTAGATCAGGTTACTGGACCAGTAAACTCAAGGAGCTCCCCCATACAAAAAGGATGAATGTGCTCCTCCTTCACCAGCACATCAAGTATTTCCAGAACCCCAGATAATAACTGAAAAATATCAAGTTATTGCAGTCTCTTCTTACCACACCATGAGCATCTAGTGCATTTTCTTCCTTTCTTCTTCCATAATTGTTATTTTTGTGTTATCTTTACAACAGAGGTGGACTGAGCTGAGATTAGAAATTGTATTGGGTTTGTGTGGCCAGGTTTTGGTAGTAGGGGGGTTACAGGGGTGGCTTCTCTGAGAAGCTGTCAGAGGTTTCCTTCATGTGCAGCAGAGTCAATCCCAGGCAACTTCCAAGATGGACATGCTGCTGGCCAAGGCTGGGCCAATCAGAAATGATCATAATGCCTCTGTGATAACACATTTAAGAAGAAAGAAAAAAATTATTGCACAGATATAATTGCAGCCAGAGAAGAGCGGAGTGAGAACATGTGAGGGGAACAGCTCTGCAGACACCAAGGTCAGTGCAGAAGGAGGGGCAGGAGGTGCTCCATGTGCTGGGGCAGAGATTCCCCTGCAGCCCATGGTGCAGACCATGGTGAGGCAGCTGTGCCCCTGCAGCCCATGGCGGACCACAGGGATGCAGAGATCCACCTGAAGCCTGGGAAGGAGACCCATGCTGGAGCAGATGAATGCCTGAGAGGAGGCTCTGACCCCATGGGAGACCCGTGCTGGAACAGGCTCCTGGCAGGAACCTGCAGGTCCATGGAGAGAGGAGCCCGTGCTGGAGCAGGTTTCCTGCTAGGGCTTGTGGCCTCGTGGGAGACCCATGCTGGTGCAGCCTGTCCTTGAAGGACTGCACCCCGTGGAAGAGTGATCCACTCTGCAGCAGTTTGTGGAGAACTGCCTCTTGTGGGATGGATTCACATTGGAGAAGTTCATGGAGGACTTGTGGAGGTCTCCCATGGGAGGCACCCCACAGTGGAGCAGGGGAAGGACTCCTCTCCCTGCGCAGCAGCAGCAGAAACAACCTGTGATGAACTGGGGTTGTAATTCCTATTCCCTGTCTCCCTGCACCACTGGGGAAGGAGGTAGAGCTGGGAAGGAAGGAGGGTTTTTTAGATCTGTTTTTACTTCTCATTATCTGGCTCTGATTTTGTTAGTAATACATTCAATTAATATCTCTTGATTCTAGTCTGTTTTGCCTGTGATGGTATTTGGTGAGTGATGTCTCTCTGTCTTTGTCCCATCGCATGAACTCTCTGCTATATTGATGTCTTAGGTTTTAACTTTTATATTTTTTCAAATCCTGTATTGCCTAGTGTGTAACTCTGAAGTTTCTTGTAGCTCTTTAGCTGCTCTCTTAGTCCAGATAGACACGACAAAGCTTCTCTGAGCTTGCTATTCAAGGACACGCAGGCTGTCCTAGGCCTAAAGGTGTAAACTATAGCTGCAAGAGAGGTGGAGAAATTGAAGAAATTACATCATTAGCTAAAGTTTTAATTGGTGAATTTATGCTGGTATGCAAATGGACTACACCTGTAAAAGTGTGAAGAACTCGTGACTCGTTGTCCATCTTGGGGTCCATTTTGGAAGTAGCCTCTGGCTCCCCAAGGTGGTCCCTTTGAAGGCCCTTCAAATAAATACCTACCTTTATTCCCTTACTCCTGTCTAGTCTCTGTTTCTAGGTGGCCGGATAAGGCATCAATTCTTTGGCACCTCCAGAAGGGACAAGGAGGCTTCCAAAAATCCTCTGGGACTCAGAAGATCCAGCTCAGCCCACACCCCTGCTGCCGGCACCCTGGGGCGGGGTGGGGGGGGTAGTCGCTGTAGTCCAGGAGGCAGAGGAGCCCCAGGAGCCCAGAAACTCTCCAAATTCAGCACAAAGGCACATGAGTAAAGTGGATAACAGGGGTATTTTTGTTGTTAGCACCTGTGTTGGATGTTAAGAGATCTCTTGCAGTTTGTTTAGGGACTCGAAAGAGTCCGGGGGGGTGGATTTCAGTTGGAATTTCCCTCTTTGTTTGCTATCAAAGTCAAGTCTCTGTTTCTAGGTAGCCGGACAAGGCATCAGTATTTTCCCCAGTCCTGGCATCCAGCCAGGGTCAACCCACTTCAGGAGTACCATCATGCCATAACACATATTATGCCACCAATCTACTGACACAGTTCTGTGCCCAGATTCTATACATGCTATGTTTGAGCTTTTCTGGTTTTCAAATATTCAGTAAAACCAGTAGAAGCTAGTCTACTCTATGAGGGCAAGATGCTTTAACATGGTATTGATCAAACTTGCATTATTTCCAAGCAGCAAAAAGTTACACTGAACCTGCGACAAATTTTGCTTTTCCATAACTGAACAAAACCGAAGTCCACAAATCATTGGTGTTGAATTCCAATAAAGAAAAGACAACTAGTAGAGATCACAGAGTTTTTCAGGAACTTGTCTTTCACCTGAAATTGTGAACTGGGAAGCAGAATAAGGATACTGAAGGGGTGGACTGTTCTGCTACTGGAGAGAATGCAATGGAGACTGTGAGCCCTCATTGTTCAAGCCAAGCATAGAAAGCTGATGCTATGAATTTATGAAGATAAAATGTGACCAGAAAAATCCTCACCATGCCCTGCCTGATCCTATAAAACTTGACACGCTGCACCACAAGATCTAATCTTCTATAGTTGACAGCACTATTGGTCCTTCATAATATTAAAGAAAATAAATCCTTGAGGAAAAAAAAATAAACTTCACATAAAAGCCTGGTTTAAATTTTGTGTTACTTCTCAAACACCTTTTGCTCACCCTGACTGATCTTAGCCTGATCAAATGGAAAACACACCTCCACAGATACAACACAGCTGTCTCTCTGGGCTCTCAGATTCTTTGGAGGGGTGGAGAGGGCTCTCAAAACTTTAAAGTGTTGTTTTTTGGTTCTCTTTCACCTCCTTCTCAATA
>VYZQ01007764.1:0-15373 GCA_013400655.1 Mystacornis crossleyi | reverse complement strand
GAATCTACAGCTGTGCAAATGTAGGAAGTTGAGCAAGAGATGGGGAAACAGCATGACTTCACCCATTGGATCCTACCACATTGTAACATAGAGTGAATGAAAATGGCAAAAGAAAATGGAAAATCTCTCCTTTGGGGGAATACTAGACTGTACCTTGACAAAAACCCAACTAAGGAACTTGAAAACATTGCTAGAAAATAAGGGGCTGAGAGGTCAACAGTACAGGATTGCAAGTGCCAAGCTAAAAGCCAGAACCTAGACACCTGAAAGAATAGAAAAGTTTTGTTTTTTTTTTTTTTTTTAATTCACTACAGCCTATACAAATGCACAGACACCTTTGCAGGAACCCACTATTGCTGAAAAAAAAAAAATACAGTAGCAGCAGGGAGACAACTTACTGGCTACACAGCCAGACTGATCCAGTTCCAGGTGAGGCATCAGAAGTCTCTCAAAGGGGACAAAAAATAAGATTTCTTTTTATCCCATGATCCTAATGGCTATTTTTGTTATTGTTCTTCAGCAACAACAACAAAACCACTGGAAAGCTGTACTAAACAGCAAACTAAAATATGCCTACAGCAAGAGGCAGATTTTTAAACTTCCATCTCACTAGTGCTTGTCTATATGAATAATGTCACCATGTCACTGCTTTTCCTACATTCTATTACAGAATATTCTTCCCCCAGTTTTATTATGCTATTCTATTTCAACTTGATGAATTATCTATATTACATTTTTTGAGAAATATTCCCTCTAGGGACGGACATACTTAGTTTAGAAAGTTTTCAGCAGAAAGAAATGGGGAAGAAAAATAGAAACTTCCACATCTCCACTTTTTTAAGCTACTCCTGGGACTAGGACATAATTATCCACATTCTGCAATTTCCAGCCAACTCTTAGCCGAATGATGAAAATCAGTGGTACTAAGAAGTGATGTTTGGGCAAGTCTAGGCAGAAGGAAAAAGGAGTCTCTTAGCAAAGAGCAAGAATGGAAAGCTGAAATCACATGGTGAGGGCCCAGTTAAATAGCTTCATTTGCACTGAGTTTGTTTTTCTACTCCTTTCTCCATGGTTCCAAAACCACTGACACATTCAGCCAAAGATAATGGGCTCAAAAACCTTCTCTTTGAAAGTGGCACAAAGTAAGAAAATAGCTATCCCCAAAACAACAGTTATGAGGATATGGATAGGTGGGTATACTCTGGATTATGTAGTAAAACATATTTCATGTCTGATAAAGACCAGTTTAAGGCTAAAATATGTGCTCTGTGGATTAAGTTTTCCCTTTGTCTTCATCTCCAACATGAGAAATAAAAGGAAATAAAATATGCTGACACCTTCTCTTTTTGGGTATAGTTATTAATGGATTTTATTGTATTTCTGCATTCCAGCAGACTTTAACAAGCATTGCTGGTAAGATGTCTTCTCCCTTCTGCAGTGCTAAGGACTCCACAGGCCAAGCACGCATGATTTGGTTTGTCTGCTACTCTTACAGCAGTCTGTACTTTCATGTGAATATATTAACTCATTCCCATGGTGTCAGCCTAGAATAGAAATTCAGTGCTGAACATGTAACCTTCTGTTCTGTTGGGTTGCTGCAGATACACTTCTATGCTCAGAGATCTGCTTTGTCACCACAGTAATTTTGGACAAGGAGACCCTATAGACATTTATTTTATTAAAAACAAATCAACAGGAAAAAAAAGTGTCACTTTGGGAATAAAAGTTCCATCAGCTGAGCTAAGTTTCAAATAAACCTGTAACTAATAATATGTGGTCTGCTACTGTGAAAATCTTTACAGGACTAAACAGTCCTTTAGAAACTTTAAACCAGGATTGCCATGTAGGACCATCATGGTACAAACCTTCTACTTACTCTTTCTTCATACTTGTTTGTTTTATTTCTGTTGACTACTAATTGGTTTTTAATAATTGTAAATACTTAAAACTCAAGAGTGCTTATTTGTTTAGAATTAAGAAATATCTTCCTGTGCATTCAGTTAGAATGTAAAACATTCTGCAAAAATCTTCACAATATAGGATGTATCACAAAAAATTTACTTGTTTAGTGCTGTTTTCTTTTTTTCCTTTTTGAAGATATGGCTCATTACTGTTTCATTATGTAAAGGAAATGTTCCACCTAGAGAACCTGGTAGCTTTCCATTGCTAAACAGGTGTCCAAGGCCTAAACTGCACACTGCAACAAAAGTTCTTACTGAAGACCCAATATGGCAAGTTCTAGACTTATAGTCTAGCTATAATTTTGTCTCATCTCATGTTTTAGGACATTTCTCTTATAGGGAAATTTCATGGTTCTGTTTCACTATGGAATACACTCATGGGTTTATTTCTGAAGTGGCTATATGTTCTTGTTTCCCATTGCTACTTGGCTACAACAAAGAGAAGAAAAACACCACTTCTGACTTTGCCTTAAAAAAGCAGAGAGCATTGAGGCTCACTATTGCCTCACTGAGAAAAGTTTACATACCCAAGGCACGTATATTGGTTCTTTCAAACTGTAGGTACAGATCAGTTGTATGACATTACAATGGATGCAAAGAGGTCTACAGTGGGGACAAATGCTTCCTCTTCAGGAGGCACATCCTCAATTTTCATTTTCCAGCACGTGCAAAGACCGTTAAACAAAAAGAGAAAGCAGTTAGCCAAATTTTAAAAAGCACGTTTATGCCAAGGATTATATCTGTTTCCTGAACACACAATACTCACTAGTTTCTTTGCATGTCAAAGGAGTAGGTTATACATTTTGGAAAAGGTTCGTACATCAGCATCAGTATCCATTATCACATTTTCATGAGTTTTCACACACATTCTCTTGGCATGACAAATTATTACACTATTTAATGTGCTTAGTCTTTGTGGCATTTAAAAGATTATCATATTTTTAGCTGAGAGTTTCTTTACATATAATTTTGACACTTCTCATCTAAATTTCACAGAGGGGAAAAAGTCTGAAGGTATCTTGCAACTAGGTTTTTTTTCTTTTTTTTCAGCTGGATGTCTTGTTACAGATAAGAAATCAAATTTTGGTTTATCTGTGACTGGAATGAATCTGTTCTTAGGGTCTTCAGGCTACTCACTTGGGTACTGACAGTCTTTACATTTCCACCATTTCATTCAAAAGGAAAGATACTTAGTCTTGCAACTATCTGAAAAGAATCCTGAAACATCACTATAAACAGAGTCATTCTTTTATTACAAGTAGCCAAAAGCAAAAAGAGTGGTGGTGGAGTGGCCTAGAGATAGAGCATTTGCCTAGATTGTTAGCCACTCAAATTTATTGGCAACTGTAGGCTTCCTCAAGGAGACTGTCTGTTCTCTGAGGCCACATTTGCTCACTTGGAAATAGTAAGGGAAATCAGACTGGTGCTTTAAAAGTTGAAAGTAAAGGAGGAGGATCCAACTCATTCTTAGAGGAGGCTCCACACCTTTAAAATTCATGCTTTCCTTGTACCTTGAAATGGTTCAGTTCTGATGACCTCCAGACTACATTGCACAACCGTATTTTTTTTCAGAACATTGTACATAGTAGAATGAGTGAGACTGAAAATGTTCAAAGGAATGACTTTTCAGCAGGAGTGCCTTTCAGCATAAGCGCTGCACTTATGATAAGTTCTATATTATGTCAGAAGCTCTGAGTTCAAATGATATCTACTGTTCTAAAAATCTAAATAAATACATAAATTCGGACAATATAATGAGCTGCAACTTTCAAAACAAATGTACAGTGTTAAAGTTACATTTATATTCCAAGTAATGACCAGCTTACTAAAATCTGAGTAACAGTCAGATAATGCCTCTTTCACAATACTGCATTGAAAGAACAGAAATTGAAAAACGCAAAAATTGTATTTACAGATTCCTAAAAGATAATTTTTTAAATGTTGTCATCTTAGCAAGACATTTCACAAACAAGAAAATGCAAAAATAAACTCCTTTGTATACAGGGCACTTTTCTGTAGTCTGATTTCTCAACAGTTTCTCGGCCAAAAGGAATTACAGGCACTAACATTACAAATTTCATGAGAACCATTAAAAGGTAGTTCCAATTAATAAAGGTGGTAGGTCAAGATGATTTAGAATATTTCTGTCTTGTAGAGGTCTCTGAATAACTTTCAAGTATGTGGTACAGTTCTAAAGAAGCTAAGGTATTACTGCCTTCCCTAGCCAAATCTGTCCCTCCTGACTGTATATTCAGTAGCAGCATCTGTTCTCTTTTGACCCATGTTAAGGTAATAATCTCAGTGTGGCCTGTACTGGATAAAATGATCACAGTTTTGTAGAAAACTAATTTTTCTCAAGAAGCAATGCTGCACACTTAAAACACACAGAGCATATAAACCAAAGTTAATCGGGCACATAATGGTTCTTGAGTCATAAGGTTAAGTATTGAAAAACAAGGAGATAAACAAATCCCAGACACCAGACCATGGTGCATGCCATGTTGTAACTGATGTAAAACACTGCTCAGCTTTCCTTCAGAGAGAAAGAAGTTTCAGAGAGTGAAGCAAAGCAAATAATGCCATACCTTAACTGGGGCAGTAGTCACTGTATCAATTTGATAAAATTCTGTATCAGAGAAGTCCCTCTAATCTCGTAAGAATTTATCTTAGGACTATTTCACAGCTAGAAACTACAGAGGTTATTTGTATATGTAACTATATATCTAGAACAAGCTATTCTGAATGCTGGATCACAGTTTAGTGCTAGTAGGTCAGGATCTCACAGTTTTGCAGGGATTTGTCTGTCAATAGATGTTTACTTGCAATATTTAAGTCTTTATACACTACCCAAACAAGTCCTATCTGTTTTATTAGGTTTACTTATTTTTCCAAGATGTTTGCATTTTTCCTTTCTTCTGCTGTAGCTATTATTTTGATTTGCAACTGAAAGCTGTTCTTTAAACACAGAAAACTTCTGCTGCTTCCTAGCAATACATATTTAGATTCCCATTCATTTTATTTAGGAAGTATTGCCGGTATGCATTTTTTAAACATTCAGATATGTAAAACCTGCTCTCAGAGATTAAGACAAATGATCACAGATATCTCATTTTGCCTTTTGTTCATTTAGGATTGAATTCTCTTGTTCAGTTTGAAACAGAAAATTTCTTAATGCTATTAATGAATTTTCTTGTCAAATAAAATAATACAGTAGTTGTCATAAATTCAACTACAGGGATAATGAACTTTGCGTCCTAACAATCAAACCAAAGAATTTTATAGTAACAAGATAAAATAATAGCTTGAATCATTCCAGGATTAAAATAATGTCTTCATTACATACATACAAGTGATGATTATGAAAGGATCACTAACCTTGAAAATTTAAGCAAAATTGGGAATCCTTTCTAAACCCCTAAAGTAGGTTTTTGAAGGCTATAGACTGAGAGTTTCATACTTCAGAACAAAAAGACTGCTTGTATCTCTCACCTTCCCTTCTCTGCAGAGTATATTTATGCAACTTGACACAGGGTGACATAAGTACTGTTTTCCAGAAATATGGGTATATGTGTGCTACTACATAAATGTGAAAAAAGAGAAAATCCAAACAGCCCTTGCCTTGCAGATGTAAGCAGGCATTGCACATAACATGTCAGGAGATGCTGTCTTTGCTGCAAAGTATAGAAAATAAAAGAAAAATAAATCAGTAAGGTTGTCATCCAAAATAGCATTTGTATGCCTGAAATGCCATAAATCCCTAAAATTTTCCACCTAGAATCTTGCACACAGATGCTCAGTTCTTTTACTGCTTAGAAACTGTCACTGTGGCTGAACGGGTTATTAACTGAAGCCCAGCATGGGGAGGAGGGAGGTGCATTTTCTTCCAAAGTGAATATCCTTGAATCCAAGCCCAAAAGAGACTTGATCTAACAAGCATCCAGTAATCTCATCCTCCATTTTGCTGCAGAATGATGGCTATTACTAACAGGCTAACAATGAAAGAAAAGGAGTGGTGCCCTCCCTTCCTTTTGCTGCAGCACTATAACTGGGATACCTCCCAAAAGCAGAGAAGAGACACCCCTCTGACAGTTTTCAGTCTAAAGGGGTGCTGATCATTTCTCCTCTCCCTTCCAGAAAGGAGGCATGTGCCTCTATAAAAAAAAGGAAAAACCTACAAAAACTAAAGGCATTTTTAATGTCTTATTTGCAGCAAAATGCAAAGAACTGAGAAACAATATGGAGAGCAAAAAAAGAGAATTCTGATTCATGGGGAACATGATTCTTAATCCAACTCCTGCTCCCAGAACTACTCATCCTGGGGTGAAAAAATAGGAATAATCCAGCTAGAGATGACTGAAGATGTTTTTTTTCAAAAACAAATTGGGGCTCTACAGAGCTTATCCAGTGCTAAGATGGTCAGTCTTGCAATGTTAGGTTTAATGAGGCCCTCTGGCAAATTATTTGTTATCATATCATTCTTTTAAACTTACAGATTGTAACTACAGAGAGCAGACAGTCAAAAATCATAAGAATGGAAGGCTGGAAACTGAATAAGTCTGGTGAGATATTCTGAAGTATTCCTAGTCCATCCCTAGCACTTGTTTCAGCTCTTCTTCAAAATCTCTGATGTCATCAGATCCTCAAAGCAGCCTCTTCTGGACTTCTACAGTTTTAACAATGAGAAAGTATTTTTGATATAACTTTGCAACCATCTTTCCTTCAAATTAAATAGTTTTTTTTTCTTTTTCCCACTGACTACGTAGAATAGTTGATCACATGTATCTTTATAAAACGCTTTAGCATCTAAGAAAATTCTCCAGTCCCTCTTTTGTCTTTCAAGATTTCAAAATAACAGCCACAGTTCTTTCAACTATTTTTTTGTTTTGTTTTGCTTGGCCTTCATAAATATCTCATAGTTACCAATGATTTTTTTCTGGATGCTGTCCGATGTGTTTACATCTTTTCTGAGGTTCAATATAGGACACTGGACACGGTTCTCCGGATAACCTCGTTAGCACAGAGTGGAGTTCCGTAATTACCTTGCCTGTCTGACATAATCTCTTCCTTTTAATAACAGTTCTGGAATACGATTAGGTTCCTGGAAACAACATTATTTCTTAGCCTGCTTGTGGATACAGAAATGCTGCTTGCAAGAACTTTTCTTGCTTCTGTCATCCCGTGTGAAACTTTTCCCTCTCACAGAAACTATCAGCAGTGTTATTGTAAACTAAGAACACCTGCAATTTGTTTACCATATAGTAGAAAAATATTTTCACAATGGATGTTTTAGGGTTTCAGCCAATCACCCCAGGTGGGGTGTCTGATCTTTTGACCAATTAGGCTATGAAGTTAAAAATCTATAAAAGAGTTGTTAAATAATTTAATAAATCACTGTTGCTGCACCATTCCTGCCTGCCGGATCTCTCTCTTCACCCCTCTACTGCTGCGGGACATACGACAACATATGGTGACCCCGGCGTCTCTTGTCAGCTGCGAGCCAACACCTGCTTTATATACCTCTTGCATTGTAATCCCCTGCCTTTATCCGAAGTACTGTTGTCTACTTATTTCCACCTTTCCGTGTTTGTGTTTGATACTTCCCTCTGGAGAACAGAACTTTGTGTTGAGGCTCATTTCGTATTGTAGATATCAGAGCACTTCCTCAAACCATGAGCTCGAAGCATTCTGGAGACACTGTTTTAGTCTGTTTTCCTTATAATAATTTGGGTGAAGATTACAGACATTTCTGTGATTTCTTGTATGTTCTTGCCATGGTCAAGATCTAACCCTATTTTGTTTTCACCCAGCCAGCCAGATTTTCGTTCTCTCAATTTTTCCCTATTTTTTTAAAAATACTTATTCTCTTTTACTTGGAATAAATGGGAGAAGTTAATATTTTTCCTTTCCTTGATAACATTGTCGGCTTTGGCTTCCTTCCTTGCCACAAACAGGATGAGGAAGCTGCGCCGACGTTGTCTTCAGCTAGTTTATTATTTTATCAGTCTCATATACAGAGCTGAGACACAGGAGATGGTACACAGCTCACGTGGCAGCAGGCATCCAGCGACTTCCTGCTTACAGAGTAGTCTTAAGGTTTTCTATGCAATGACAGGTTTCTAAAGTTTACAGACAGCTGTTTTATCCAATTAATAAAAGCACACGTACATCAGTCTCACACAATACTTGCTTGTTATGCCTTATATAATTCACAGTATGCCATTATTGAGCTTAAACTTATCTATCTTGCTAAGTGTATTTTCTGCAGCCTTAAGACCTGTATGAGCCAAGCCTAGAAACTCTAACCATTATTCTAGTGTCCTTGCTTACTATATAATTGTATCTTCTTCTATCTTCAACTTTTTGCAGCCACAGCTGACCTAAATTCTTTCACTTCATTTCTAAAAACCTGCTTTTTCCTATACCTTTAGGGCCTTTTCACCTTTTGTGTTTCCCACAAACATGAAAGTATTACAAAACGTACCTGCACTAAAAAAGAAAATAAACATTTCCACCTAAAATTGGAAGATAGACAAATCTGGGCTCAAGCCTATTCAAAGGATCATTTAACTAAAAGAAGAGACTTTGTGGGTTAATTCATGGCACAGGACTACTTCATATAGTGTAGATATTACCTTTTCATCATGAAGATGTCAAGGAGCATATTTTACCTCTCTAGGTCACCAACCACATTAACTGACCTCTTGGAAAGTGTCTTTCAAAGGGGAAAAGACCACAGATATCGTAACAGAGCCAAGCCAGGACAAACGGGTAGATAATTTCTTTTGAAAATGTACATTTTGATTATTCTTTAGGCAATTACTTTGAAATTAAATAGCACAAAAAGCCATCAGGAGTTGCTAACCAGCAGAGGGGAAGTTATTGCATTACCAAGGAAAAGGGTATCTGGGGAAAACAAAATCAAGAGTGAAATGACATGTTTAAAAGAAAGGAGAATGGGTAAATAAAAACAATGGTATTTAGGAAGACAGATTTCAACATATTGAAAAAAATTTCAAGATATGGTCTCCTCTTCCAAGGAGGAAACCTGTTAAAGAGACTGAGTTCCTCAAAGAAACTCTTAATGGTTAATACACAAACAATTCTGCAACAGACAAAAGAAAAGAAGCACAGCTGACAGATTGGTATGATTAAGCCACAGGAATTTTATAGATTTCAAATGCAAGGAGGATGTATACAGATATGGTGAGAAACTCAGCTTAGACAAGACAAAAATCAAAATTTTAGCATGGCAAGAAGAGAGAAAAAATGAGGTGCAAACTGGAAAGAAACTGGCAAACATGGAGAATGGAAATGTGTGTATTCCTCATGTTTGCATTTGAAAATTTTCCACACCTGGAAGTTTTCCATACCAGTTTTACTCTCCCTTGCTGCATTTTTGTGTGTTTTATCTTGTACTGTCATCCCAACAAGAAGAAGAGGGGTTTGCATCAGCCTGTCACACATCTAAAAACCTTCAGCATGCTCTCCTTTGATCTTCTTTTCTAATCTTTAATTACATTATCTCTTTGCATTTTCTGCATGGGATCACACCTCCATTCAGTACAGCAGTTGTTATTCAGTTTTAACCCTCTTGTTCAGCTTGTGATTCCGGGTTTTTTCTTCTTCTTTTTTTTTAAATATATATACAAAGGTTTTGCCCAGATCACAAAATTGTTTATTTCCTTCTAGATTTTTCCTTTGAGATGCACTGCATTTGAACACTTTAGAAGCATTAATTAGTTTCTCTCCACAATGCAGTTGTTGTGAGATGGATGCTAAGCACTTTTCACTGAATAGTTGGGACCTGAGGCACAGATAATGAAGTTAGAATTGATAAAAGCATTTGTTAATCGCTGATCACCAAGTTTAGCCAAATAGAAGTGTGATCCTTCAGATTTTATGCAAGCTCAGTGCCCAGTTAACATGTTAAACATTATCTACTTGAGCAGATTGGTCCCTCAGTGTAACACACTGGAAACACACTATGGCCCAGCGATTTCCCTGACTGCATGCCACACAGCAGCTCTCTTGCAGAAGCAGGAATAGAACCCAGTTTTCCAAAACAGCACTCCACTTCCTTAATCATCTGTTGTTGCTTATGTAATTAAAGATAGTATCTCTGTGTATAAAAACCAAAAGTTGTATGGATAACCATAACCCTGGTATTCTTTATCCTGGTTTTGTACCTTTTGCAGTAGTCAGACCATCTCAGCAGAGGTGTGGGGAGAACAGAGGTAAAAGTTTTGCCGTCCTTGTGACATTTGATATTACAGCTTCCCTCAGAAAAAGAAGAGCCTCCAAGGGAAATGCCAGACTGTAATTTCAGACTCTGTCATACCCTGTCCTAAGCAGGCACTTGACAAAAAACACTTAAAATCTCTGGTCTGTATGAAAAGATTCCTACATTCAGAATAATTTTCACCAGCCCTGGAATCTGCTCAACAAATACCTTACCAAATGCCAAGACATCCCATAATGCAAGAAGTCCATAGTGTTTTTGGAAATGCTAATACAATACTAATATTATTATTATTATTACTAGTATATGTGTCTGTATAATAAAATATATTTTAATAGTGTGTCTATGTATAATACACTAAGAATAATGCTAAATATCAAATAATGCTTGAATTAAAAAAAAATATTACTCAAAAAAACAGATTATAGCTTGAAATTTGGTTTAAACTTAAGATACCCTGACAAATCTCTCTGTTATTAACAATAGAATAAATCTTCAAGCCCCAGTAACATTAAGTGTTGCCCTGGTGTCAGATTTTTCTTACTGTAAAATTTCCATGCTGTTCATATACCACAGTGTCAAGCACAGTTGGATTAGTAATAGAAACAGTGTCTCACTGGAAAGAGATTCCTGACTTTCGAGTCAGAAATGTAATTTGCTCATAGTTATGGAAGGACACGTTTCTTCCTACCAGCGAATTCATCAGTCATCCAGATTCACAAAACCTATTTATCACACGTGGGTCACAGCCCAGCCATCTGGGGAGCTGGGCAGTTCCTCTGCCAGTTTGTCTCCCCCACACCATCCTAAATGGCAAAAGTCAAAACATAATGGGAACAGCAAACCCCTCCTAACCTGCTCAGCACAACAGAGGAGGAGCCTATACGGGACTGCACAATGTCCGCAGTCCCCTCTTCTGACTGGTTACCCCACCCGAAGGCAGATGCTGTGGCTGGAGCCCAGGCCCTGCCAGCAGCCCAGGAGCCATGAACACATGACAGTTCAAGGAAAGGGAATCATCAAAGGCCTGGCCAAAGCTCAAGAAATCAAGGTTTGTCTGCAGTAAGCAAAGGTGCTGTGTAAAGGGTGAACAGGCAGGAGCAAGTGTTTCTAGGCAGGTCAGGACTCACAGCCAAAATAAAGTCAGTTTTGAAGCTGGAAGAAAAGCAAGGCTTATAAGGTCATTTCAAGTCAGCCGGTCTCTAGTGAGAGAGGGTTCAACTGTCTTGGACACATTTAGTATTTAATGTGGTACAGGCACAGCCCAAGTGGCTGTAAGCTGCCATGATGTAAAACTGCAGGAAGCTGTGCTTACGTGGATTTGTTCAATGGCCAGAATAGAAAAGCAATAAAACTGTTCATAATTTTAAATAAAAGCTTTTCTTCACTATAAAGAATCAAACCAAAGTGGAGAGTGGCAAAATTGAACATTTCTGTATTTTTGTGCTGTGGCTGCAGGTAAAGTAACTGGTAAAGAAACAAAATCAGAAATTATCAGATTACCTTGGGTAAAGTAAATTAACTGCATCTTCCTTTCCAGCTTGATCATATCCACCAAAAATTTGAAAAAATAACATTTTATTATCTCTCTTAATTATTCAGTTCTTCCCATGTTTCTAATATCAATCAGCAGTAACTGAAAATAGCAGAAATCCAAGATACATTATTTTTAAATTATGTATCTAGACCACCAAGCACAATGAATATAGGAAGCTTTGCAGGTTTTCTTAGACTGATTCTATTTCAATCCTTCTTGGCATATTGCTGAAAAATAAAATCTGCTGTCATAAGATAATGAGTGTGCAGATCTACCAGCCTCATTTAGATTCTTTTTACAAATGCCAGGGGAAAATTAGACATGTTGTCTGGTTTCACCAGCATTTCTCTATGTCAGGTGTTTGCAACCTGTAAATCCTTAAAAAATTTTCAGAGAAATGTGGAGACCCTTGTAGAGCAAATTTAAGCCTATTCTACCTTGGGTTTTGAGACATTTTCAGATGCTCTTAGACAAAAAACAATTGATCGTTACATTTTAAGTTGCAAATCAGTGCTCAAATGAAAAGAAAAATATGTCACCTTTCTATTTCACCATTAAAAAAATGGTTCAGGAAAATTACAGCTGCCAAAAAAATCCAGCAGTGACTTTTGTCTCCATGTGATCCAATTTGTTAACTGTTTCATGATGTTTTTGCATGACCAAAAACTTGAGATGTTCACACAGTATACTAGAATTTTGGATCAATGAAGAGCCACATGCAGACACAAACATGCAGGTCGCCCCTGCCCACCACAGTACAGTGGAACCTTAGGGTTATCCAGCAGAGCTGGGAAGGAACCATTAGCATTGACCCCAAGTCCTGTGCTGTTTCAGCTTTATGAATCAGAAACTGATTGCTGTTTCTATAATGCAATCTGTATAAGGCATCATTGTTTCATATTACACCCAATCCTATAACCAGTTTCTGCACTAAAATGTGAATTCTGCCTCCATTAGTTCTTTTTTTTTTTTCTCCAAAGAAATAATTGTTCTTTCGATGGTCTATAATTTTCTGCTTTTTTTTCTCCACAACACAAAACTTACTATGCCTTCCTCTGTTTATATATGGATCCTTATATACTCCTATCCAAAACCAAGGGAGTTTATTTCACAGACGCACAGAAAAGATTCTGAAAGCTGCCTGATCTTTTCCATCTCCAAGCCTTGAAATCTCATCCAGTTCAGGCCTTTTCATCCTCTTCAGCCACTTCTGGCATGTGTCCTCCAGTCCCTCCTTGATTCAGTGAAATGCTACCTCTCCTCCAAGTATGGTATACTCCTACCATCCCCAGACCAGCAATTCTCTGCATGGCATTGAGAGAATGGCCCCCCGCCAACCCAGCCCCGCTCTGTGTCATCCCTCAGCAGCCAGACATTGCTGGTCCTGCACCTTCTCCCAACCTGTGCTGTTCCTCAGTTGCTTTCTGCCCCTTGTATCTTTGTACTGAGGAACCCTGACATCATCTTCCACAACCAGATGTACTCTGTTCACCTCCTACAGGATCCACCCACATATGTTATGAAGCTCCAAATTCTTTATAAATACAACCCAATATTTAAAAAAAGTACACGGCACATTTACTGCAATATAATTTGCAAGGAGAAGCACAAGTGCACTGTTTAAATATAAAATTTTATTTTCTTGTCATCTACAGTATACATTAATCCTGCAGAACAGTAGGCAACAGTGTAGGAAATAATGTAGCAATATTTTTGCAGCCACACAGGAAATCACAATGACGGACCATACAGGGTGCGCAGATGGTTTTGTTTTTAAACAAAACCAGTTTCAGTTGTTAATACTCATCTTCTCCTATCCACATACTCACAACTCTGAAATGTGTGAGCCCAAATCATTTGTCCAGCATCCATGCAATAATGTATATGCAGGTGCTGTCTAGGAGTCCTTGGAATGACATGGGGAAGAAGGGGCTCCAGCTGTCAAGTCCTCCTTACATCTTCTGTGCTGCTCTTATGCTGGTGACCATGTACTGGTTTTAGGTGAACCTTTTTGTATCTGTTAGGAACGGTCAGTTTCTCCATCCCCACCTCCACCAGGATTTGCTCACCGCTCTTTGTTTCCCTGTCCTGGTGGGAAGCTGCAGGTAAATGTGTGCTGAGATCTTGCTGACCAGCAACACACACCATTCTCATAGTGATTCTCCTGACTTTCCTTCAGTGCTTCCACACCCAGACATTCCCAGGTTTAACATTTCGGTGACACCATCTACAAGAGAAAGTTTTTAGTGCTGTGGGTTGCATGACGTATTCGGAAGAAGGCTGGGAGTTCAGTAATGGTTACTTCTTCAGAAGAGGGTGCCTAGAATGACTTTTGGGCACGTAAGGCAGTTTGAACTTGTACCCAAAGACTGCACTATTTGGAACTCTGTTCTGTGAGTTGGATATGCCTATTGCACCAGTGCAAACAGCCCACTGGGAGTAGTGGGGGATCATGGGAATACAGACTGAGATTTTTCACTTGCTACTCTCAAGATTCATTTATATATCTCAGAGCCTGTGTAAAATCTCATCAAAGGAAATGCATTACTTTTAAATAAATTGAGTGTTAGGAAATTTCCAGCAATAATCATTTTTACTTTAGTACTGAATAAGACAGAAATGTTCCTGTAAAACATTCTCAAGCAATTCTTTCTGCAGAAGGTCACACACATCAACAAAAAACCAACAAAAAACCCTAAAACTAAGACAAAAAAAAACCAAACAAAAAAATCCTACTGATCGAAAACAGCTATACATACAGTTTTTGTATGTGCTTACAATATTCAGCCTAACTTATAGAAATTGTGAACAGAATAGGAAATAATATTATGTATTAACCACACAAAATAAAGAAATAAATGTTAACAGGCAATAGATGACTCACCTGATATATTTGTTACTTGGTCCAGAGCCCATGCATTTCCCCACTCTCAAAACTCAGTGTCTGAGTATCAAGCCACCTGATACTGCCTAAACACTACCATGGACTGTCTTCCCCTCAGTAGCTCCTGCCTTAACCCCAAACTGTCACTTCCAAGTATTAGCAATAGTACTGCTATAAATTTGAAATGTACTTTACTGGACATTGTTTCACCCATATTGTTGATCTCAGAGGCTGCTTCTTAGAAGAAAAGGCCACAGACAATAACTTGCCCCTTAAGCAGCTCACAGAACTGATGATATTGAACCTCCAGCACTTAAAAAATCAATGACTTCGCTGTCACAGAGTAGTTAAAGATCAGGCTTCTTCCACTCCAAGCTACCATGGCTGCATGCAGCATCAACACAGCAACAATATTATTTTTTTAAAAACAAATTGAGAGTCTAGATACTTTTCTGCATGTCCTTTTAGCTGGATATATATATATTAAACCAGTATGTGGGTGACATTTACTTACGAGTTCTATTCTGCTCTATTCTATTCCTTTCATTTTATTTTGTCTGTGCAATTTTGAGACACATTCTTCCTTTCAGCTACAAAAAAAAATTGTTTTTCTTTTTTGCTTTGTTATTTCAGGTTGTCCAGTATTCAAGGCTGTTTGACTGTAGTTTGTTCACCACCATGAGAACAATTATATTGACAGAGAAGCGCCTCTGACAAAAAAGTATTAATGCCTCTGAAAGTATAGCACTAAG
>VYZQ01007763.1:0-11732 GCA_013400655.1 Mystacornis crossleyi | reverse complement strand
TATGTTGCCCTTTTTTTTTTTTTTTTTTTTTTTTTTTAAAGGATTCTGGCTCTCAGAAATGCTTGCTCACAGTCATTTGTGCGTTATTATTAGCAAACTGTTAGACTGGCCCCTTGGCACACATTTTGTAGGACCAAAATAATTTTATTGCATTGCTTCAACATTTTCCTGGAACAAAACAGGTGAATTGATTGTGAGGCAATCACAGTAGACCTTGAATACCTTCAGCAGTATTAACTTGGTCATTGTTATTAAAATGCTGAACAAGCTCTCGAAGACAGTATTTTTTACCAGCTATTAGATTAGTTGTTTTCTATTAGGCTGAAGTTATCAATGGAAAAGAAAGGGCAGGGACAAAGTTGCTGGGTGTTAAGTGACAGTCCTTACTGTAATGTAAGCCACAGACCTGACAACAGAAAAGAATACGCTCTATCAATCAGGTTAGAATTTTATGCAAGTATTGCCATACGCACATCACTTGTTTCTACAGATGGTGGTACAACTGTTCCTATCACTACTATCAAACAAGAATGGGAGACAATCTGGCTGAAAAACAAGCATGCAAATACCTTAACAAATCTACAGGAATCTTCTTTGGCAAAACAGATCACATGGCTCATTAGCTATGTCACAAGCACCACTACGAAAGTGATATGCCCACACTAGCAGCAATACCACTGCCCAGATTTTGTACTAACATGACCCCTAATATATCAGGATACTAATTAATCATATATGCAATATTGTATGAATTTATCATACTGAAGACACTGAAGAGTCTGCTTTTAAGACATTTGCATGATCTTTTAGAGCTTTCCAGATAAGATATTTGACAAAAAGAGTAATGTTTTCAGACAGCATATCCTTGGTGGGTGTTTTGTTTGAAACCATCTATCATGAAATTGCTCCCAGCATGGCGCTGCTGTCCATTAAAAAATCTGCAACGTTTGTGTGTAACCACAGTGCAGTGCAATTCCTATAATGAGTGTTTTATTCATTTATCCCAGTGTCCATGAAGCTCAGATTATCATTTAATTTTAAACAAACTGCATACTGTGAACCTTTGTAAGAGAGCAACCCATTAAATTCAACATTTATACAACAGCTCTAATTTACTTGCTGTATTATGATTCTTCCATTTTAAGAAATACAGATTTAGTTATATATATCTTGTTTTCTGTAATTTTTTTATAACACATTAAGTATTTAGTTTTTCCATCCACACCATTTAGAAAGGAACTTACAAGTATAAATCTAAGCACACTCATTGACAATTGATTAAAATACAAATACAACACAAATACAGTCTCTGTAATGAGGTTTTTAACCAGATTTTAATACATCTTTATAATCACTTAGAATCAGAAAAATGGGCAGGTGGAAACATGTATGTTTTGTAGTAAGTTTTTTTAAAAATTGATGTATCTAATATGCAGCATAAGCTAAGGATTAGTACACATAAGGACCAGCCAAAGCAAAAATGCTGGGCTGAAAAAATTTAAATATTATTTTTCCAAGTATACTGCCCATTTATGCATATTGCTAAAAGTCTATTCAAATTGAAGACTATTTTAAATTTACACGATAGATCATGTTTATCTATAATGATGCAAAATGCACAGTCTGAAGTTGGGTGCAAAAAACCTCCCACTGAACTCACAATTTAGGTCTGAAGCAGTGCAGAACAGCAATTGTGTGAAGGCTGAGCAGGTGCCAATTAAAACATACACTTTCTACACCTTAAACACTGTGCTATTTTCCATACAATGCCCCAGAGCAGTAAGACAAATAGGCAAAAGGTTATTTAGGAATTTCTTTTAAGTCAAGATTTGAACGCATTTTTTGAATGCGTAGTGTCATCAAATGGGTCAATTTGTAAGCTCTCTCTGGTTTTAATAAAGCAGAAAATAATCAAGAAATTACCACTTTCCCTTATCTCAAGTAATTTTCTCATGCAAAAAGAAAAGACAAACCAGGGGTATGTATCTTTATTTTTCATTTCCCAAACTTCCAATATTCTTCTATGACCTTTCACTTTCCACTGCAAAACAAAAAGCACAGCAGAACACAATACCTAACCAAATAAAAGACATGCTTTGTGATGTATCAAAATAATACAGTGGATAACAGCTAGAAGACAGTGTTAAAATTCTACGTGTTCCGACCACATGCCGTGAAGATATAAAGAATGTACTAGATAAGGGCTATTTTCCATGGAAATATTTATTGTGGGAGATGTTTATCAAATGAAGTAAGCTATTTCTTGACTGAAGAACAAGAAAAGTTATTGTTTTCTAATCTTGTTTCAAGTCATGAGGAGTGCCTTGAAGGGTTCCCTGAAGACGATACTGTTCAAAGATTGCAAGGAATATTACCAACAGAAAACATCCCACTGTGTCCTCCAGTCGAGATCCCTGCTTCTCCTCAATATAGTTTACCTACTCCCTTATCTCTCTGTAAACTCAGAGTGATGAACCCTAAATAAGGTTTCCAGCACCTGTCTCCTTCCACTTTTAGACACATTAGATGCTTGAACTTATTTCTTTTAGTTTTTAGTCCATGACAGTCATGGCTATTAGGCAGCGGCTGTCACAGACAATAAACTGTATTACGGCACAGTTCTAGCTACACTATTTTTCTAGTTCCTATGCAAACTCAGCAGCAAGAAATACAGAAGACAAGGAACAAAGAAGTAGAAAGGGCCTAGAGAAAGAAACTCCTTTCCTTTCTTCTTCATTTAAAGTGAGATGTGCAGACTAATCCTTTTCATTTTCAATTTGCAGCCTACACTGTGAGCCAAGATCTGACAGGGGGAGACTGACTGGTACTATTTGGTTTCCTGACTGCAGGCATCTATACACAGGCCACAAGAAACAACTAGGCACAATTTCCTCTACAAACAGAGTTTAGCAGAGAAAAAAACAAAATAAAAACCCAAGGATTTAAAACCAGAGTGGTCCCAAGCAATTATATATTTAAAAAAGTTAAATAGAAAAAAAAATTACAAAATAGAAGCTACTTAGAAAAATAGACTAGGGAAATTAAATACAATAAAGGGGTGAATTCATGAACTGCTTGATGCCAGAAGATCCAGAGGAGAGATTTAATGAGGATATCAAGAAAAGGAGAAATTTCTAGGCAATGAAGTCATTAAAGTAGTTGCAAGTAACAGGCAGAAAATATTTCAGCATGGGCTGTACAAATCATCTGGAGACAATGAGGTAACTGAAGCTGTAAACCCACACTCTCATCAAAGCAATCTCTATCCACACCAGCCACACAGCCACATCAGTCAGCAATACAGTCAGCTCTTCAGTCACACCGCCTGCCATCTGCTCGCCGCGTATCACAAGCAACAGCACATTCCCACTGACACGCTGCGTGGGTGCAGTCCCACAGCACTCGAGCCAACACCAGGTATGGCTGCCACGGCCCCCAACTATCTTGGCTGCACAGTCCTTGGCCACTTCATTAGCACTGGCACTCAAGTGATCACAAGCAGTTCAAGGAGCTGCTGTAGATGACAGCAGAAGCAACTGGTTTTCCACGAGATTGGCTGCCTGAGCTGGCTTCCTGTGCTGTCACATCAACAGCAGCATTGGCTCGAGGGAGGCACCAAAATGATGTGGCTGGCATTAGAAGGGTGGGGTGTGACAGATCTACAGTGGCTCAAATTGCCATGAAACTCAATGTGCAGCAGCTAGCCTAAAATCAGATAGTACCTACGCCCATGTTATGCCCAGACCACAACCACAAATATCCATAAACCAGCACTGCCTTCAGGGTTATGAATTTCTCACCTGTTAGTTTCCTCTCAATGCTGACCCCATCTTAGTGCTGCCACAAACATCAGTACAAACAGAGATGTGATCATTACAGAAATAAAAGATGGGTACTGCTAATATGGGTAAGTTCCCTATCCTGTTTCACTGAGCAACTGCACAAAGGCACAAAGCAGCAGACACTGAAAGCTGGACAGACCTTCTCCTTTCGGCAGTAAGACTGAATCAAGCCACTTTAAAATTTACGTTATCTACATATGATATTCACTTACAAATCCAGTAGAAATTATCATCATAACCTACCTAGACAGAATATAATTATGCTGTAGTCAGACAAGTATGTTCTCAAAAAGAAAAATTCATGTCTTGATGAGGTCATATCCTATAAAAACTAGTTCCACCGATTGTCTAGCCTTTCAGATTAAAAAAAAAAGTGCTGGCTATTTGCCACTTCCAAGCACTGGACCTTGCATTACATTTGCTGAACTGAAAGTTCTGTCCTTCAAATTTGAGCAAGTCACCCTCTAATCTTCCCTTTATCCTCTCACTATCAGGCTAATTTTCTAAATTTATCATCAATTTCATCACTTTTCCATAAACATCTTCAGTTTAACAAAATCATTTCTCAATTGGGGAAGCCAGAATTGAAAACATTTTTGTGATAGTTCTTGTTCCAGGTAAACTGTCCTCTTTATGGGAACATTTTACATTTACCATTACACTATGGTAAAATAGCTGAGTAGTCTTCATGATGCTTAATTATTTTTCAGAATAAGCGCTTCAAGAGAAGTCTGTATTAAAAGAAGTCTTTTATGTGGCTTTGCTTGTTCATTCCTTGACACAACAGCTTTACATTTGATTTATTGAAACAATTGTGGCTCTCTCTCGATCTTAATAGAATGAGACAGACTAAGGAAATGGCCTATTGCTCATGTGCTTCGAGGTGTTCCAGTAACCATCCATCCTGCAGTCCTACCAGTATAAGAACATGGGGGTTGTCCATCTAGACCGGCAGCAACACACCCAGAATCAGAGGTTTCAAAGAGCAGTGCAAACGGCAGGAACAAAGAAATCTTTTCTACTGAAGATTTTTAGTTATCTCTAAAATGCAGACAGCCTTGAGCTCTCAGATGCAACATTGTCTACGTGTAAGTTAAGACGACAATGGATATTTTTGTATCTCTATACATTTACATCTAAGTTCTCAGTCTCAGAATTTAATTCAGGGCCATTTCATTCCTTTCAGTTAGTCCATGTACAGTATGTTCCTCAGTTAAGTCATATCTTGTGTACAAAAGCATTTACTCTCATATTTTTCTCCATTTCTCGCTTTTCCATTTTACTGACTTGTTCCTGTACTAAAATAGACAGGTCCTGCCTCTCTAGAATTCCCATTTTCACATGGGAGCTCTTCAGCACAGCTCTGCTAATACTTACAAGAGAGTTTTTCCACTTAAGTGTCTTTTGACAAGACATGCAGAGTTGCCACCCTAAGGAAGAATTCCTTTTTTTTTCAAATTGCTGAGAAAGTTACATAATAAGACCTAGAAACTGGTCTGAAGGTGCAAAGAAGTATTTTTGTGACACAAAAAATTTGAAAATTACTGACCTCCCAAGTATTTAAAACATTTCAGCTTTCACTACTTTTATCCTTTTTTGACTGAAATCATTGAGAATTATGCTCATATAAGTAGACATGGCGTTAGTTTCCACAGTGATGTAAGCTTTGATGTACTGAGTTCTGTACAGCTCTAAACAGTAGAAGCGATTAAAAGCAAAGCTTACAAAATTGCCACGAGTAGAAAGCTAAAAGGAAAAGTCAGAAAGCCATTACCAGGAAGTCAGCAAATGCATCTTTCAACTTACCAAACAAGCGCTGATGGAAGAGAAATTTCCCAGCTATCAGTCCTGTGAGAATGGCAAGGAGCCACAGAAACACCTTCAAAAATCTCCAGCCTCCTCCTTCAGGGTATTTATTTGTTACAAAGGAGAAACAATTACCGACAACAATAACATTGGCTTCTGTCTGGCTGTGAGATACTGGGTCCTCAGCAAATATTAAGAAGTTAAAGAAGATCACTAAGTAAGCCACAACTAAGCGAGACCACGGGTGCTGGAAGTAGTAGCGGAAGTCTTTATCCATCCTCAGATACTGAAGAACAGTTTTTTGCCTGTATGTAAAGACAGAAATGCATAATGTTATACATATCCCAAATTCTCAGAGCTTAGGAAAGACCTGCACATTACTAAAATTAAATCATTGCAATCTTGTCATTAGTAATTTTTAACACTTTAGACTTGACTAGAAATGAAAGTTTCAATCAAAAGATACTGTTAGATCCAGGTAGAGAAAACCTGAAATTTCTCCCCATTCCAATATAAAAGCAACAACCAAACAAATATACATTATAGCACAGGATTTTCAGTTTCAAATACACTATTGCTTTCATGCCTCCTCCATTATGGGGCATGAAAAGAATAAAATGGATGTAAGAACATGGCAGGCTACCTAAAACCCAGACTGACTTTTACCACACCAAAAAACACAACACAGATTTCACAAAGGTTCATGCTAAGCCTAAATGGAATCTCTCTCCTTGCAGGAGAAGGATGGAATCAGCCCATAAGTCCAGTGAGGTCTTCTGTTGGAAGCTTAAAAGCATATAACCCGGAAACATCAGAAACTTGTGTTCATATGAAGGAGTAACATGTTGGAAAAGTTTCTAGAATTCATTCTGGCAAGTTGGGCAAGTCTGTATAAATCTTTGCATTGACTTCAGGGAGCACACCTGTAGCCAAGCATATTTTCAAAACCATAAAATAAGACACCCTGAAAACAGACTGTTCTGTATGGATACAAAAACTGTATTTTGAAACCTGCCTACTTATTAAGCACTGCTATGGAAAAATGCAACCGAGCATGGTCAACATCTTAGTTGTTTGCCACTTGATTTCTTTTTCTTTTATTCACAAGCAATTAGTTGTTTCATCCTCTCTGTATGCACAAAGATACAAGGCCTTTGTGTTGTGGAACACCGGAATTATTCAAGCGACACAGAGTGTAGGAAGAAAAAACAATGTGTCTAGTAATACTGCTTGTTTATTACAGCATGATCCTTGAAGGATACAGTGACAAATTTTTGCAAATGTCACATGCCCTGCAGCAAAAAACAAAACAAACAAACAAAAACCACGCCATAAAAGATCTAAAACCCCGATCAATTACTCATCCCTTCTTGGACTTCTAACTTAGGACTTGAGAACTTAGAAATGGCATGAATTTCAATGTCTCCCTTTAGTTAGTCCCTCCAAAATTATTTTACTCCATAACCTGATTTATACTTGGAAAACTGAAAGGAATGCTGTACCTATTAAATTAAACGGATAAAAGAATCTCTCGACAGATTCAGACTATGCATTCAGTAAATAATAGAAAGGAATATTGTCCCATGATGCATAAATTACATACGAAAAAGAGAAAAATACCACGTTACAGAGTTAAAAAGTTGGCACAAGGAATTGTCGGTCCTTCAAAAACTTTACGAAAAAAAGTGATTTAAAGTCAGGGTCGTTGCCTAAGAAAATACCACTGTGGGGAGATTAAACTGCCTTTAGAGCCGTAAGGATGTCCAAAGCTATTTCTCGTTCTCCTTTCTTTCTGTTACCATTAAAAAAAGTTTCGGTGTTTCCTTACGTGTATGAACCGTCTTAAAGCCCGAATGGGGCTGGAGATAAACAACTACATGTCCTGGTATTTTTGACAGCTGCCGGATACCCGAGAGTTATCAGGCATCCAGCTAAAGACACGGCTTCCTAGGAAGCGTTTTATAGCATCAGAAGCCAATATTAGCAGTAGCAGCAGTGCCAAATTGCTAACAAAAATCCTGCTCCTTCCTACCTCAACACCAAAAACGCGGGTGCCAAGAGCGCCGCGGACCACACGCCCATCGCAACCTGTTAAATCGACCCATTTCCCCCTGCCCCCGCGCAGACCCGGGGACCCGCGGCCACCTCACCCGCGCGGCTGCTGCGGCCGCCGCCGCCCCGCCGGGCACAGGGCCNCGACGCCCCCGGCGCCCGTGCCCGTCTGTGCCTGCCCCTCCCCCGGAGCCTGCCAGCAAGGACCCGAGACGTGGGCGGTGTGCCCGAGGGTGTCTTTATTCACACTGGAAAAGGGTGGCCGGGGACCCAGGGAGGCTCATCCAGCCGGCGACATGAACGAAACCCGAGAGCACTCAATTCCCACCGGTCAGACTCAAATATTATGCAAATTTACAAACACGGGAAAGAGGCGGTCAAATCCGGATATTTATTACCCCAAAGCAACAGCACAGGGCTGCCAATAACAGCCAGATCGCTCAGCACGAGTTAGGAAAACCCTCATATTTGGGAGGAGAGGGAGGTCTACACCCAATTTACTTACTTGGGAAGGGGCAATGCTGAGGCCACGGCCAGGCTCCAGGGTGCATACACGGTCTGTATGGTCACCGTGTCGGGCAAAATGCCTCTGTGCAGCCTGCCAGAGTTGTTGACATTGCACTTCAGCCGAATTGTCAACCAAAGCCTTTTAATGTGGGATGTGGTCCCTAGTGTCAGTGTGCTGGTATTGCTGACATCCCAGGAAAACGTTTACAGGATGCTCTTAGCATTGCATTATGACTGGGTTTTAGTGCAGTATGTACTAGTTCTGGTCATTGCTGGAGACAGATAAAACAAACTTGAAGTTTCTAGGCACAGCCTCAACATACTGTTGTGAAAAGTCAGGTAACTCCATTGGAGCAGGTATCTGAAATTTGGCATCAAACATCTGGCTGCTTCAGGCCAAGGCAGACAGGAATGTGGCTGAGATGTACTGAGGAATGTGGAAGGGTCTTTAGCAGAGTCATGTTGCAAAAGACCAGCACAACCAGAACAAACAGTGGAAGAAGATTTGTGAATCCCTCCTCTACTTCTGGCAATACAGTTTCATGTATTTTTGTAAATAAACCTGTTATTTAAGATCTCTAACATAATCACCACATTATCTTCCTCACTGGAATAATCTGAGACCCTCAATTTTATGTAGAAAGATGCAGTATTCAGTATTTCACACTAACACACCCCAAGATACCTTTACAGTGAAAAGAAAATTCAAATATTCATAGATGAAAAATCATCATGTGCAGTGTGAAAGTACAGAAATACAGCGAAAAGCACTGCCTGTTCATGCAACAGTTCTGTGTGTACTGCCACTCCTGCAGAAATGCCTCCTTATGTTCAGCTAATGAGAAGCCACAGAGAGGGAGGCAGCATGCACTACAAAGAGATCACAGTCTTCATGCACCTACACACCAAAAAATATTCTCTCCAGTCCAGATTGAAACCCATGCTACACTACAAAGCATCCATGAACTTTTTTTTTAGATAGTAAATCAGTGAGCAGGTTTTTGAAGTCACTAAGTTAATCAAATGAAAATCATCTACTTCTCTATTAAAGTAACCAAAAGCATAACTGCACCATATACCTCCCCCAAATTTCACGTTGCATTTACTGTCTTAAGAGGAAGGTAATATATATTTTTTTTAAATGTAGTGTTTAACTCATGTATAAAAAAAGATGGACTGCTCCTATTTCTTCTTTTTAATCAAGCAATCAAGATTTCTTTGATGAAATACATACCTGAATAGCAACAATTAACAGATAATCTCAGTAGACAAGACTAATCAGGCCCGCTCACTGAAAGCCAGGGACTGCCTACAACAGAAGAATATAAACAAACTCTGATCTACAAAACTGTCAGCAAATGAAAAAGCCAGCAGTAAAACCAGTAAGTTGAACCTAAAAAGCAGGCTGAATCAGGACAATGAGTCATCTTGAAATGTTAGTTTTGGTACTTGTGAATGAAACTAATCTATCAGCCCTCCTACTACAAAATAGCACTTGTGTAAAAGCTATTGTTTTACACCCAGTTTCCAACAGAGCTGTGGGTATTGAACTAACTGTATATTGGTATTACTAATTGATACTACAGTATCAATTTCTGTAGAGTCATTTTACACTCATGTATGAGAAATCAGACTTCAGCACATTAGTCTGTAGCTGGAAAGTTCTCTTTTTGTGATAAATTACATGAAACTTCTCATATTTCAGTTTATGCCCATTGCCTCCTGTCCTTCAGTGGACATCACAAGGAGTCTGGTTTCATCTTGACTCCTCCTATCAGGCTTTTAGACGCATCAATAAGATCCTCTACCTTGAGCCTCCTCTTCTCAAGGTTAAATAGTCACAGTTTTCCCATCCTGTCCTCCTTCTCCTTTCATCTGTGGATACACAAATGCCTCTTCCCTGGTTTGCTTCTCATTAAAAGTACTTAATTCCCTCAAAACCCCATTACTCAGAGATTGTGCTCCTAATGTGGTCTTTCTTCCATCCTGCTGTTGTGGGTTTACCATGTCCAGCAGGTAAGCACCCACACAGCTGCTAGCTCACTTCCCCCTGCCTCCTCTCCTAGTGGGACAGGGAAGAGAACAGGAGAAGGAGAAAGAAAACCAGTAGGTCAACATAAAGATGGTTTAATAAGTGAGGGGGGGAAAAGTGAGAATTATAAACTGTAAGATGTATGGATGAAAAAAGAATATGCCAAGGCAACCACACACCAAAACATACAAGCAGACTATCAGTCTCTGATAAACAGCTTTAATAACAAACCCTATCTCACCCTTTTCCTCTACCCAATTTTACTGGTGGGCATGATGTTATATATTATACAGCACCAGCTGTCCCAGCTCTGTCCTCTCCCACATTCATGCCTACTTGCTGGTATGGGAGTGTGGGCAGAATGGGAAAGAGAGACAGCCCTGATCCTGTGCAAGCATTTCTGAGCAATAGCCCAAACATTGGCATGTTTTCCATACTGTTTTAGTCACAAACACAAAACACGGCACAATTTCGTTGCTATGAAGATAGTCAATTCTGGGCCAGATCCAGTACACCTGGAAAAACACCCTTGGAACAAAAGACTCACCACTTAGTAATTTCACAGTCATGGTTATGGCAACCTGTCTCAGCCATACAGCTTCAGACTTATTCCTTATCTGCATCCCCAACTCATTTCTTACCATCTTCTAAAAGAAGAGAAAGCAGCACAATAAAACATGAAACAAATGGGGGAGGAAACAGCCACAGAAGCTGGGAACAGTTAGTGTATAACTGAAGAGCTAAATTGTTCAAGAGCTTAGAAGAGAGAAAAGGCAAATAGATATATCCCGTGGAAACTAAGAATGTTAAGTTAATCAGAGACAATGAGCTTTCAAATACTGGTATTGCTTTACCACTAGATGTGAAAAATAGAATTGTGTAAAAGAATGGTGAACAGCAGAAAGGTTTCTACTGCATATTTGGAAAACATAAGCAGCAAATGTTTTCACATTATGTAACATGAAATACTTTGAAATACTTTCCATTAAATTAAATAATATGAAAGGATAGTAAATTGCACAAACTAAAATTAAACATTTATTTTTAAATGGCAGGTTGAGGAGTTGTTAGAAAAATAAATGAAAGGCATGATAGACAGCAATGTTAATAATTGTTTCCTAAATGCTGAAATGCCAAGGAAATTTCATAGAACTAGAAGAAAGTAAATGTTGTAACAAGTGGAAGGGAGAAAAGCAAACACACACACATGTGCACACACACACATGTGCACACACACACATGTGCACACACACACACACTAAGGCAAAGAAAAAGTGAAAAAAGCATTTAGATATAGATTCTAACAAATATAAGTGATGCTCCATCTAAAAATGTTAGTGGAATCTTGGGATATGAGTGATTATTATGTACTTTTTGATCCTTGTCAACCAGGTTTTAGATTACTAAGAGGAAGTTGGGGATGGCTTCATCATGGTTGATAGGTTAAATCACAAAACTAAAATTTTGAGCAGAATTTTATATATATATATATA
>VYZQ01007761.1:47333-59528 GCA_013400655.1 Mystacornis crossleyi | reverse complement strand
TTCATCAGAAAAGCCATTGTGGCTGAAACTTTAAGAGGAAGAAAATGTTTATTTTCATATTGCTTTTATTTAATACCTATTTGAGAATGCCTGACTTTTGCTGGTTCTTAGCAAAAATTTACACTGGAAGAAAAATTCATATAGGAAGTAAATTACAGCAGAAAACTGAATTGTAAAGCGGAAGTGGCAAATCACACAGTGGCCAATTCTTCGGGAACATCTGAAACAGGACTTTTTTGGTATTTCTTTTGGAAAAGGAGATTAACTTTTCCAGTTGACTCCAGCATGAGTGATTTTGGACTTGTTGGATTTGCTTGTGACAAAGGACAAACTCCTTTCCAGATCTGTCCTGTTAAAGCACTTTGCTCCAAAAGCACGTGGAGCACGTTCACAGTTGAACGCAAGGTTGGGTGTTTGAGCTGGGACCTGGCAGAACTGGGCACAGGACTTTGCCATAGTGCAGAGCTCTGAGCTGTCAG
Organism: Mystacornis crossleyi; assembly: GCA_013400655.1. Classification (NCBI taxonomy): domain Eukaryota; kingdom Metazoa; phylum Chordata; class Aves; order Passeriformes; family Timaliidae; genus Mystacornis; species Mystacornis crossleyi. The sequence continues at coordinate 59,049 of VYZQ01007761.1, read as the reverse complement.
AGAGCATTTCCTATTTCCCTCTGCCTGGGAAATAAATGAGTTTTCCCCATTTTGCTTTTCATTTTGCCGATGATGCCTCCAAGGCATCAATGTCATTCACCTCAGCAGCTGTTAATTAAAAGGCTCAGGACTCTGGTCAGTGTTATGTGCTGCTCTCACTAGGAAGTCCCTAAAGATCCTGAACTTTACAAGGACTTTTAGTCCCAGCAAGGAACTACCAAATACTGCTGGGGCTGTTTTTCCTGGAGGTCCAGTCAGGTTCAGGTCCGAACAACAAAACAAATTACTCTAACAGATACGTCACCTTAACACTTAAAGACACTCTTTTTCAAGTTTGGAAGCAAAAAAAAAGGCAAACTTTTTTTTTCTTTTCTTTTCCAGCCCACTCTTGGTGGCAGCTGACCCAGCTGCGTCCACAGGTGTGTCACAGAAGGCAGATGAGAAAAACTGATCTAATTCAGTTTGAGAGGCTGATGAGGGGCTCTGGCAGGACAAAGATAAGGGCAGTGTTGTGGGGTGGGTGAGCACTGCCCCACTGCATCCTGCATCCCCTCACCCCATTGGGGCAGTGCCACAATGCTACCCTCTTTTTAGGGATGCCTTCCAAACATGTTTATCACACATAAGCATTGAAGCAATAGAGGAGACTGTAATGGAATTAATTTTTCAGCTGGCTTTTTTTCTTCTTTTTTTTTTTTTTTTTTCCTTTCCCTTGAAATGCTTACAGGAAACTGCATTAAAATGCCAAAGTAATGGAATATTACAAAACCATCTGGAGATTTAAACCAACTTTAAACAATTAGAGTAGCACTGATGCGTGATCACAAGGACAGATATGATCCGTTGTGGTTGGGGCAGATACCTTGCAGTTGTAGTGAGGAACGTAAAGTTCTGATGTAAAAAAACAAAACAAAACAAAAAAACCTTGGGATAGCTAAGTAATCACAGAATGAAAATGATAGGAATTAATCTTTGGCTGCATAAATACAGGAAAACATTATTTAACAAATACTTATCTTCTTCTGGAACACCTAAATGGATGTTAAACAATTGGGATTGGCTTGATGGAAGCGTGTGCAAGTATATAAACCAAAAATACATTTTTTGTCACATATATCTATGTCTTTTTCCAAACCATAGGTCGTTCCTAGTTGCTATTTGAATTTTAGCAATTAGTTTCAGGATTTATTTTTAGGTTTTGGTACCTTAAAAATGCTTTCTAAAGACATACAGTGTGATATAAAGATACACAACATTATTTCCCATGGAAACATGCTGGAGTCGTAGAGACTTTCTCTCTTCAGTTTCTTCACAGGAGAGCAGCAGTCTGTTTAAAGAGAGTTAGGAATCCTCAATCTTTTTCATGCTGAATTATTTTCCAGACTGTGTGTGTATATATGAGGTTTATTTTAGGATAATTTGGTTGCAGTGGAAAGGAGGTTTCTAACCATTTTGGTTATTATCTCTAGAAATACAGCAATATAAAAGCATAAAAATAACACTGAAGAAAATGTATAAGAAAAAGAAAGAGAAAGGAATNCTTCTAAGACACAGGATCTGCCTCCTTGGGCCAGCTAGGCCCCATCGGAAGGGATAGATTCCGTCAAGCCTACTTGTGAATGTCCTGGTACCTCCCCAGGGGGGAGTTTTATGCTGGGGCCAGTAGTGAAAGGGAGGGCACGGGCATAATAAAAAGCACTGATGCCTAAAGATTTTTAGCTCTTTATATATTTTTCATATATTTGTAGCTTTGTAGACTGTTTGTACACAGTTATAATTTCTAGTACTTTTCCTGCCCTCTCCCATAATTTAGCAAACCCTTGCTAATACATGAAATTCTGTTTAGTCTTGCCTTTAGTCTGGCAAGGACATTTTATTTTGCACTATGCATAGACACAATAAGTGTAGGGCTAAAAGACTGGGGAGGAGGGCTCCAATGGGGCAGAACCTAGGGGAAAATTATCTAACCTACCAACTGGACAATATATGATAGATATACTAATCAACTAACCTTATAGGAATTGTAGGAATAATGTATCAGTTGCGCATATCACCATATTGTGCACCTTGAAGGTTTGCAATTAAAGATTTGATTGGATGTTCTCATTTTAACAGTGTTTGGAAGAGTTTTGTGTTTTGATCCAGGCAACAGCACTACCCCACCTCCACAGGGCCAGCCTCTTATCAGCCTTGTCTCTTATCTGGCTCAAACCCCAGCCTGTAGTCCCTGGTGGTGGGTTCCCTGCAAACCTCAGCAAAGCATCCCGTGCTTTTGAAAACTGCTGATTGTTTGGGTCATTTACCATAAATATTTCCCACCTGGATTGCACCCAGCTGCTGCAAATGGATGGAACCCCAAGAGCAGCCAGCCCAGGCCCTCATGTCTGCCGTGGTGCTGCTCTGCTGCCTTCCTCCTGCAAGATTAATGTGATCCATGTCACAACAAGCAGACTTAAAATCAATAGGAAATAGTCTCCAGTGAAGCTCTTGGGACCCCATCTCCTGGGGTAATAAGGGAGGTCAGCATCCTTCAATATCAAGCTCTGTGTCAGGGAGATTCCTGCCAAAATCGATGGAGCTGACGCAGGAACTGTTTCAGTAGGGCTGTCCCCACATGACAGCCATCCAACACATCCTTTCACTGCACTGGCAGCAGCTGACAGAAGCTGCCAGGAGGGAATCTCAGTTTCTGTGACTCGCTGCATATAAGCAGTCCTCAGCATCTCCACAAAGAGTCTCCTTAGGAGTGTAGAATTTCCTGCAATTTCAAATCATGCATTTATATTTTCACTTGTATAATTTCACTTTTTATGGAAAAGTCATTTAGGCTGAAAAAAAGTGTCAATGTAAACCAAATTTTTTAATGTTTACAATAAACGCATACATTAATTTAGGCTCAACACCTTTTCAGTGAGGTGCCATGCTATCAGCATTATGACATGGCCTGAATATTCACCAGTAATTCAAAGATGCTTGGAAGTGGCAGTATTTTCCAGACACAAATAGCAGAACTCTTACGGGATGAAAAGAAAATGAAAATAAGGTGGATTTATCCAACTATCTACCACACAGTGAGATAGAAAAGTATTATCATATTCAGTGCTACTTTAATTTTTGATGGACAGTTCAAATATCTTTCCTCTCTTCTGCAACAAATATAAACCTATTTTTTCCTATTCAAACTGATCCAATTTTTAAGGTTGGAAATGTTTTCTTCTCCAGGTTTCTGTTTGCTAAAAAGGAACTTAAATTCTCTTAATATTTAATACGATTTCTGAACTACTTGATATAAAAGGAGGATCTTTTCCGAACAAATGACACAACCTTGTTGTTCAAAACACTGTTTGACCAATCCTGCATGTTTCTTAAATACATAACCTTTCCAAAGTGGAAATTCTCCTATTTAAAATATATTAAAATTTGGTCCACAAGAAAGTTGTTTTCTTGCTTTATCCCAGGAGGAGCTCAAGTAGTATTTGTGCTTTTCTTCTTGTATGTTAATCTTTGCTTCCTTCTCCAACAGGAGAAAAAAGGGAAACTCAGGATCTCCAGAATGTTGGTTTTTTTTTTTTTTCCAAAGGTATTTGGAAAATGATGGGGAAAAGTGAACAAACTCCAGTGTCCTGTAACTGACACTTGAAAATTCTTTCAAGCTACTATTTCCACACTGATTTCATTTGTAAGCTAAGAATGGACATCTCAGACTACCTAATGCAATGGGAAGCAAGGAATTCCAAGCATTCCCATGCTATCGGGTGGAGGGAAATCGAGTGCAGTGGCTTGATTTTTACAGCAACAAGACTTTGGGGCTGTGGAGGTTGTTATGACTGTCAGAAAGTCTCCAGGAACATTGTTTCCTGCTTCCTGCTAGGAGAACTTTTCAAATCATGTAATCATAGAATGGTTTGGGTTGGAAGGGACCTTAAAAATCATCCAGTTCCACCCCCTTACCATGGACAGGNGTCCTGTAACTGACACTTGAAAATTCTTTCAAGCTACTATTTCCACACTGATTTCATTTGTAAGCTAAGAATGGACATCTCAGACTACCTAATGCAATGGGAAGCAAGGAATTCCAAGCATTCCCATGCTATCGGGTGGAGGGAAATCGAGTGCAGTGGCTTGATTTTTACAGCAACAAGACTTTGGGGCTGTGGAGGTTGTTATGACTGTCAGAAAGTCTTCAGGAACATTGTTTCCTGCTTCCTGCTAGGAGAACTTTTCAAATCATGTAAGCATAGAATGGTTTGGGTTGGAAGGGACCTTAAAAATCATCCAGTTCCACCCCCTTACCATGGACAGGGGCACCTTCCACTAAACCAGGTTTTTCAGGGCCCCATCAAACCTACTCAGGCCTTTAACCAAAGAGTGTTACTTGTTGTGTATTGTACGGCTGGCAAACATCACAGCCTACAAAAAACACTCCTGTGGGAAATCTTTCAGTAAAAACTTTCCAGCCCCTTTTGTTTTCAGCAGAAGGAGGAGCAGGAACTCATCTACTTGGAGAGGCAGCAAAGCTGCGCCACCGCTGTGTTCAAGCTGGATTAAGTGCTCTGAATTGAGCTCTGGAGAAAGCAAAGGCAACAAGTCTGGTTCTAAACTCCCATCAAATGGCTTCTCAAGGATGGTAAGAATTTCAATGTCTGTGGCTAATTTTTCTGATTAAAGCACTAAACTATGCAGAAATCAAGGCACAAAACTCATTTAGGCTGCAATTCTGTCCTTAGTACACTCTGAATTACTGTGCATAGAGCACAATTTGTGAAATTACTTGCTGTTTGGAGACAGCGCACTTTACACTGAGCTACAGAATAAATTTTTATCACGGCCTCTGAATTTTTCATGCTACAGTTGCATAAACTTGCTAATGAAATATGGAGTGATTCCTTTATTGTTCCATTTTATTTCCTAAATAAAAATAAGTGTGTACAGGGAGGAGAAAGGAAATACAGGAAAGAGTGCAAAACTGCGGATAGATTTGAGAGTTCTCTCCTAGTAAATCAGTGTAAATCAGTGAGGCTGAGTGGAGTGACCCCTTTCTGACGGAGGCAGGCTTGATTTCAGGCTTAGGTGGACACAGACCAGAAGAAGCCTTGAGAGCACCATGAGCAAAGACTTAGTTCTGCTGCCAGGGATCACTGCAGAGCTGTTTCCAGAGAGCCTAGGTACGGAAATATCCTAATTTATCATATTTGGGTCTTAAGGGAAGAATAGGCTGCAGAATGCAGCCTAGAGGGGATCTGGCTGGGAAGAAGCCGGGCTAAACCCATGCCTTCAGAAGCTCACAGATTATGGGAATGTGGGAGAATGATAACAGAGGACACGACTGAGGTTTAAAATGCATTAAACTTTAAATAAATAAGACCTAGTCCCTGAAGAATGGACTCTGAATGAGAATGGCTGGGAGGTATTGTTTGATGCCTCAGTTAGCACTTTGGCCTAGAGGCACACAAGGTTCGTCAAACAATTTGACAAAGTTTTAAACACTTTCNAACTCATTTAGGCTGCAATTCTGTCCTTAGTACACTCTGAATTACTGTGCATAGAGCACAATTTGTGAAATTACTTGCTGTTTGGAGACAGCGCACTTTACACTGAGCTACAGAATAAATTTTTATCACGGCCTCTGAATTTTTCATGCTACAGTTGCATAAACTTGCTAATGAAATATGGAGTGATTCCTTTATTGTTCCATTTTATTTCCTAAATAAAAATAAGTGTGTACAGGGAGGAGAAAGGAAATACAGGAAAGAGTGCAAAACTGCGGATAGATTTGAGAGTTCTCTCCTAGTAAATCAGTGTAAATCAGTGAGGCTGAGTGGAGTGACCCCTTTCTGAGGGAGGCAGGCTTGATTTCAGGCTTAGGTGGACACAGACCAGAAGAAGCCTTGAGAGCACCATGAGCAAAGACTTAGTTCTGCTGCCAGGGATCACTGCAGAGCTGTTTCCAGAGAGCCTAGGTACGGAAATATCCTAATTTATCATATTTGGGTCTTAAGGGAAGAATAGGCTGCAGAATGCAGCCTAGAGGGGATCTGGCTGGGAAGAAGCCGGGCTAAACCCATGCCTTCAGAAGCTCACAGATTATGGGAATGTGGGAGAATGATAACAGAGGACACGACTGAGGTTTAAAATGCATTAAACTTTAAATAAATAAGACCTAGTCCCTGAAGAATGGACTCTGAATGAGAATGGCTGGGAGGTATTGTTTGATGCCTCAGTTAGCACTTTGGCCTAGAGGCACACAAGGTTCGTCAAACAATTTGACAAAGTTTTAACACTTTCAGGTTTCTAGAAAAGCAAAAACTCCTAATAAAAATATCTCTGTAACCCCAAATTAAGTAACCCATATACTGAGAACTGCCAAGAACGAAACTTTTAAAGGCTTCGTGCTGCGCAATTTGCCAGAAGATTTTGTAGGCAGTCACCCGTGAGGTGCCCCTTTAAACACCTCAGACATTTCAACAGTTTTAATCATGCTGGGGAATGAGACCTGCTGAGAAGAAGGAGAGAGTTGGGGAGAAAAATTTAGCAGGAAAGTATGAGAGATCTGCTAAGATTTCACAGGTGTTTTTTCAAGATAGAAAGAGAAGTCTTCAAGGCTAATTCTGAGAAAGAAAGGGTAAAATTAGGGGCAGCAAGATTAAAATATTACTCAAGGTTACTCAAGATTAGCTGTATGATGAATGGTCCACAGAATGCTGCATAAATCAAGATAACTAAGATAAATGGAAGCCTAATTTAAGGAGTGTGCTGTCTCTAGATCAGAACTAGAAGGAACCAGATGCATGACTGCCAATTTAGGAGGTACAGGAGCAATACCAAAATCAGGGCAGAGCTGTACTAGAGATGGTAAAGACATGTCTTTACCAAAAATGGTAGCAAAAAATCATCCAGGAACTGAAGCTGGGCAGTAGCATCAATTTTTAATGTCTTTCCCCTCTCACAGAAGGAAACTTTTGGCTTTTTTTCGACTGGAACTTCTCTCCTGCGTGACAATTACCTGACTCTCTGCTACAGCCTTCCTCTCCTGTGCCTAACTGTACATTAGTCATTGCACTTCCTTCTAACTGCACACTCAAACCTCTTTTCGTCTTTTATTCCATTCCTTTCCTCATTCCCTTTTTGAACAGCTAGGAGATATGATCAGAGAGACCAGGATTCCTCTGCATACGTTATGCAAGAATTGGGGTATTTTTAAAGAAAATTAAAGAAAACAAAACAAAACAATAAAGCCCTCTACAGAAATGTATTTTTAAAGATAAGATGTCTTTAATGCTTGGATTTATGTTCAAAAATGCCTCTTCCGGAGAATTATTTTCATTGTGCATGCAGAAAGCAGCACCTTGGCCACCACTGAGAGGGCACAGAGACTTCCGAGACCACAAAGGAGAGAAAAACCCTGTCTCTTGCTGGTAGAGTCTCAGTGAAAATATTCATCAAAGGAAATTTATAATGCACCGACTTTGTCGAAAAGACCAAAGATGATGCTGGATCTTCTGAAAGAGGTGATCCAATGAAAAGTGGAGGTGCTGACAGCATTTGACAAATGATGGAGGTGAAAGTTCTAAAGGCTGGGACCATCACCTGCACCAGCCTCAAAGGAGGCATTTGACTCATGGTCCAGGTACAGCAGAGGTGATAAACTCTACATCCCTTGGGAATGATAATTTGGAGATGCCTAAAATCTGGGGTTCCTGAGTATGGACTGCAAACTGTGATTAGGTGACAGCTGCTAGAAAAAGGTGGCAGCCGACCCGGAGCATCTGTCAAACAGATGAAGGCTGATTTGGGATTACAGCCAACATACTCTGGCACAGGGAAAGAAAGTTCCCATTCCTAAGAGCCTTAAGGAACAGCCACTTCCAATAGAGCAATAATTCCAGCCCCACCTGTCTCTCCCAAGGTGCTTTCCCTCACCTCATACACAGTAATGTGTTTCTTTAAATGATGTTAATTAAAATCACCCTGACGTCATCAGAGCCAGATGAATAATTTAGTTTCATGAAAACTTTAATCAGAAATTAAGCTTGTTTGCAGGGTTTTTCAGTATTTCTTCGCTTAATAACTACCTTCCCTTTTGTGTTCCTTTCACATGCTGTCCCCCTCCTACAGCTTCTTCCAGCCAGTCACTCCTGTTCTTTTTCCCATCCATGAGCTTGTAGGATTTCAGGGTGAGAACTGCAGAAATGATTGTGATTTAAAACAAAAAACAAAACAAACAAACAAACAAAAAAAAACCCCAACAAAAAAAAAAAACAAAAAACAAAAAACACAACACCCCCCCCAAAAAAGAAAAAAACAAAAGAAGAAAGTTGAACAGCAGTTTTAACTTTCTATTTTTAACCTGGATTCTTGCAGGGGCCAAGTTTGCAGAGTACAGAATCCCAGGGAACTTTCATCTGTCTGGATAACACCAAGGAACAGATTCAATAATAATAATAATAAAACTATGCAAAATGGTGTCATATTAATGGTAGTCTCATCACAAATATTCTCTTCACTTTATTAATCTTCCTTAAAGAAACTCAAAATATACTCAGGTCCAAGGGTGAACAGTCAAAATTACCACAGGCACAGAGGGACTTCTAATCTTTAGTTAGGGGAGTTATTTCTGACTAAAATTCTGCTCTTTCCCAATTCTCAGCATTATATAACAGGGAAATTTGTTCTTTAGGAGAGTTAATACCTGTCTCCCAGCATCTGCACCCACCTACATACATTGAATATGTCATTTAATTCTCTGACTTGGTGCAGCAATGGCAGTGGGCCTGCATGCCAGCAGTTTAGGGGTTGGTTTGTATTTTTAGCTTTAAAAGAGGAGACAAGGGGGGCGTATCTATACTCTAATACACATAGATGTACCTGCTTCTCCCCCTGGTAGATTATTCAGGAGTTAATGCATTATAATGGAACCTGTTTATATTTGTTAGTTACAGTTATTGCACATTGCATGAAAGAAATCTGGCACCCTTCATAAATCATACTTTTATTTTGTGTTTGCTTAGCCAAAAATATGCACATATGTACAGACACATTTTATTACACACAGGCACTGCTGAATATAAAAAGAATATTTGTCAAACTTCAGATTAACATAAAAATAGCATCGTGCAAATACCTGATCCTGCCAACCCACTGGCACATCCTCCACATTTTTAAGTGTTCTGCTGCATACAGTTAGCAGTTAGCAGCATAGCTAAAAGATTGCATTAGTGGAAAGAAATAGGTGAAAATTCACCCCAAATTACACAAATACAGGTAAGAGAACAGATGTCACTAATATGAGAAAACATTGCTGATGCGCCAGGGGACCTTCCACTTAAATGATATCAGAGAATTAATGATGAAGCACTGACAAGCTGAGAGTAGAATTGAGACAATGTCTCACATACATCTTAGTGTATCAAGAAAATTACAACTTCCCTGAGTGAATTCATGGTTTAAAATAGAGGATTAAGCAAAAATCATACAGAATATTTAAAAATGTACCTCTCTGTTTGATGTATTTTGCGTAAGCAATCAATATCAGTTGCCTACACATGGAAGCAATGTTCTAAATGCTTCCCAAATCCTCTGCAAACTGTGTCAGCCTAAAGAGAGAGAGGCTGTGGGATTTCCAAGAGATGAGGTGCTGCCAGGTGCTCTTACCTGAGCATTCGCAAAGCTCTGAATGCCACTGACTACACAAACTTTTTGCAAAAAAAGTATGGTTTTAACCTCAGGCTAACAACACCTGCACCTTGACATTAACCCCTTCTTAGGAAAGGACTCAGGTGACACTTAAGTGACATTTTTAATGGAGACCATGAGTTCTGTCAAAGGGCACAAAACTTATCCATGGTGCTGCAGCAGAGCTTGATAGAAATAGAAGCTAAACCCTTGTTTCCACAAATTTTCAAACAATACTGAAGGTTTTACCTCATAAGGCAGGCACTTGATACAGAGAGGACATTGAGCCTTCCTCTGCTCCTTTCTCTATATTCTGCTCCCATCATCTGCACTTGTGAAGGGTGAAAGAGAAGAAAGAGAAAAGAGTCAGTTATGTGGATTTTATATGGTTATGTTTTTAGGCACAATTCTAGGAAATAATGATTGCAGGGGATGAAGTGGGATGGGACAGTGAAAGCTCCACAGGCCAAAAATAGTTAATTTGACTGAGATTTATGTGCTAAAATGTTGTTAATTATTGCCCCAAACACTGTTGCACTCCAGGACTTCTTGCCAGGTTCCATCAGATCCAGATCACTTGAAAAAGATTTCACATTATCATGTCAGTAAGTATCTAAGGCAAAAAATGTGTAAAATGATATCTATTTAAAAAAAAAATGTAAATAAGAGAAAAGAAAAAATTATAAAATCCTAGTTACTGTACTAAAAATGTCAAATTACCAGTTTCATTGTTTTATACATTAGTTGACATCAGCACAGGAATTTCTGTGAATGAAAGGGAATAGATTTTGCCACCTTTGTCTGAATTATATGGGCCTCCACCATGACTGCTTTGCTTTATAGGTCCTGGTGTAGTAAGACCACATCTCAGTCCCATGAAACACATTCCTGTCAAAGCTGAGTAAGGAGCTGGGAGTATTTCAAAGCCATTGCAGCTGGAGTCAATTCTTCATTAGAACACAGCTCATAATTTTAGCAAGTGCACCTATTGCCAGAAATCAGCCTCAAAATATAATAAATATGTCAATGCTAATCAGAAAAATAGATCTGAAAAGAAAATCCTTGCTTGAGCCTGAGCCCATGGTGATCTGAAAGGGAGTAATGGGTGATAGAAATGGAAACTGTTATACTAACAGGGATTTGCTCTGTTTTCTTTGAGGTCTGAAAGCGTTTATGAAAAACAAACCCTACAACTTTTACCCTGATCTCTCAGCTAAGAAAGTTCTTAGTAGCTGACAGTAAAAATAATTCAGTCTTCTTATTCACCATCCCATGAGACAGTTAGGTTTATATATTACACAGAGGAATTCCAAATCAAAGCTGGGAGTTTTAAATTGCTTTACAATGTTAGATAAAGGGAGTCTGGAGCAGAATTTACCAATGCAGAAGCCAGTGGCCTTGACAGCAGTTTATTTGTGTCCTGTTTTTCATTTGTTCTGTGCTCTTTTTCAATAAACAGCAACCAGACACCTGCAGGACTTTTAACTTTGCTTTGCTGTGGCTGTGAGAGCTCACCAGTTTTTAGAGCAGGAACTCAGAAAGCCTGGGTTCACCTCCCCACTTGGGAACCGGTTTGGTGCGGCCTTGGAAGAGATACTCTAATTACTGGTGGCAATCTGGAGGTAGCATTTTATTTCCTGTCTTGCCAAAATAACGCAAGAATTAATTAAAGTTTGCAAAACACTACAAGATCCTGAGGCTAAATATTCTACAGAAGCACTAATGATCTATCTTGTCTGGTTTTGACCATATGCACACAGTCAGCTTGATGTTTTTCCAGAAAAAAACTCCTCTTGTCAGAACAACAAACATGAGCTCCTCCTTATTGCTCCATGCCACGATTTTTAATATAGAACAAAACAAGCTGTAAGTGATGGAGATTTCCTGCAAATATTTTCTTGATATTTCTTTAATATTTAAATAATGTACTGTGGTGGTTTAGTTCGCATTTTCCCCTTTCTATGAGATAAGAACAGGGAGGAATACAAAGCAGGCACCAAACTTTAAAGAATATAATGAAATTTATTACTACAACTGCAAGTAA
>VYZQ01007761.1:27972-43417 GCA_013400655.1 Mystacornis crossleyi | reverse complement strand
CTCAAACTGCACCAGGGCAGGTTCAGGTTGGACACTTGGAGGGATTTCTTCACAGAAAGGGTGATGAGACAATGGGATGGGCTACCCAGGGTAGTGGTGGAGTCCCCATCCCTGAAGGTTTTTAAGGAAAGACTGGACATAGCAGTCAGGGCCGTGGTCTAGTTGGCATGATGGTGTTCACTCCCAGTTGGACTCAGTGACCTCAGAGGCTTTTTCCAATCTCGCTGATTCCATGGTTCTTAGAATGGGCAGGGCGAGGAGGTGAGCTTTGCTGAGGGGCTGTGCCAGGTCACCCAGGCTCTGAAGAGAAACTGAGGAATGGTCTGTGAGGTTTCATCCCAGCTGCTTGATCTGGTTTTTCTCCACTTTCCTGGTCAGCACTGGAGTGCCACTCAAAGTGTAACTGATGCTACCAAAAAAAAAAAAAAAAAGAAGGAAAAAAAAAAAAAAGAGAGAGAGAGCGAGAGAAAATTAGATTTGAGTCTGGAGCTAATCAGGTACCGTGATTTACAGAGCATGTCCCTCCAAAATTCCTGGAGTTTGTACTGAGTTCTTTTTAACATGAGGTTCATGGCCATAGCATAACCTCACTTATATTTTGCTTGTGTACAAGATGTTTATTGAAGATGTGCAAAACACTGGAGTAAATATTTGTATAAATTCTCAAGGAAAAGAAGTTACCACAACAGAAGGCACTTTACTGCTGGTTTATTTAAGAGTATTTATCTAGTGCCAGTTTGGTGTTTTTTAGATGTACTATTAAAAACTATTTTCCCTAAAATTTGTGACAATTTGAAAGTTACTGTGTAATCTGAAAAGTTAAGGAATTATCTGTGTTTATGCATACACGGAATTGAAAAGTAATGTTGGATAAGAGGGAGGATCTGGTGTTTCTAAAGAGACCAAACATCAGTAGTGTGGTCTCTTTCTCACTGTATTCCATACACAGTCAAGGGAAAGGAGCAAACCGTATTTTAAACATATTTCACATTGTTGCAAAGTAACAGCTTCTTAAAGGGACAATTTCTGAAAATATGTCAGCGTCACGATGAGCAGAAAATTATTGTTACTGGGAGTGCAGAGGTGTTACTGCAGCCTCCGGGGCTGCAGTATGGTCAGTCTCATGGACTTAGGCATTCAATAAACCAGAGAAGTGATCTCTGTGATGAAACTCTGGATGCAGAAAAGCCTGTTCCTCATATGACCCTTTTTTCTCCAGGTTTGATATTTCAAGTAACAGATGATCTTCGTGCCCTAGGAAAGAGAACATTCAACACTAAAAATGGCCTGGTTTTGCCAGCACAGCTTTTTTCCAGATCATGAAAACGTTTCTTGCTTGCACCAGCTAGTGTTATTCCAAAATAACTTTGAAATCCACAATGTTTAAGGCAAGTGACCAAGCATGTCCTTACAGAAGAGAGTCTACAAAGGACTGGAAGTGTTTCTGCTAAGGGTGACCCAGTGTTCAGGAACTGAACAGGAAATGTAACCAGGCACCTAAAATTAAACCCAGAATGGTTATTCCATTTGCTTTCCTCTGATTGATTTGCCTTTGGCTGATGCCTGCCAGCTTCTCCAAAACTCCTCTGCATTTTGCCTTGCTGTTCTGGGCTTGGAGAGCGCAAAACTGATATCTGCAGTCAAATCATCATCCGATGTGATAGCATTCTAATGCTTAGAATTTTTTTTTCTGAAATTATTGCTCAGATTTGACTTTGAAAAGCTGCACATCATCCCCAGGTCAAGAAATGCCAGTGACTGGCTCTTAGGCCATGTTTGCACTCAGCTAAATTCCAGGTGGCAGTGATTCTAGGTGCTCATTTGCTGTGTTTTAGGCTCTTGGGGTAGGGCAGCCATCTCAGAAAATAGGAAAAATAAATACCAACAGGGAATTAGAAAATAAATAATGCTCCTGCTAAGCTAAGGTGACAGCGTTTTACAACAGAATCTGGTATCAAAAGGAGGGAACAAGCACTGCTGGGAATTTTCTGTTTTTAGAACTGGCAGATTACAGCCCAGAACAGCACACAAGAAACTGGTGAGTAATACCCCCTGTATTCTTACTGGCACCTGGATGGCTGCCAACATCTTCATTTCAGTAATTGTGCTCTCATTGCTGTGCTGTGTGAGAAGCAGATCCTGGGGACAATGAGATAGAAGCTTTGTTTTTGGGTAGTTATAAATGACTCTCCTACCAAGAAAGATAACACAATTCAATAATGCTAGTGGGATCTGGATTAGTATTGTACAATGAAATGAATGTAAGCAGCCTTAACTCTTAATTTAAACATTTCAACTTAATTGCTTAAATTTTATTAATTTTTTGGATTTCATGCGCAGCCAGAAAATGGGAATTTTACAATAAAGATCTTTATTCAGCATATGGTAATGTGTGTTGGTTATGGTGTAGTTAAAGTTTTAGAGTAAACTTAACTATTGGTGTGCCAGGGAGTACTACTCATGTTTGCTACATCCCCCTTTTTTTCCCCTCACTGAATATATCACATATCCAGTTACTCATGGAAATCAATTTTTAAATACTTGTGCATGTCTGTTTTCAGAAGTAGGTTACATTTGTTCTTCCAGTCAGGAAAGGGAAAAATACCAGATTATCTTTTTTGAACAGAGCTCAGCAACCCTCTGAATATTGGCAGCTGAGCTCTATGAGGGGGAACGCTGCAGAGAAATTTGGCTACATCTGAATAATGCAATTCCATTCACAGTATTCTAGGAACACGATGAAAAGAGAGAGGCTAAGTTTGTCAAACATATTGTTTGTGGCAAATTATTCATTCAGCTTTAACAAGCGCTCAGCAGCTGCTGTGTGCTTTGCGTGCTGCCAGAGCCGTCCTCGAAAAGTGACAGGTACTGGGGAGTCTCCACCCTCGCTTGGCATGCACGCTGCACCATCAGAAGTGTTTTCCCATAGCTCCAGGCCATATCAGCCGTCCCGATCTCATCCTCGGTTCAATTAAGACATGATGTGCTTTTCTTCCTCACTGCTTTCCTTTTATCTCCTCTTCTTCTGTTTCTATGACATTTTTCTTCTCCCTATTAGAGTTGGTCCTGAATACTGATAAGGTTACATTTGCTGTAAATTACTGGAGAAATAGGCCAGCCCCGTGGTGCCTGGTATCTTGCAAACATCAAACCTTTCATGATCAGAGGGTTCCAAGAATTATCTGAGTTTTCAGCCTTTATTTTTCATAAGGTTTAAACCCTAATCCTTTTTTTTTTTAACTGCTTTCATACTTCTCCACTTGTGAAGTTTGCCTATGATGGCTCAGTACAGAATCAAGTAAAATTTTCTCTCTCAGGCCTGCTTTAATGATGAAGATTTAGAAAGCTTCAGAAGCTGGGCTGGCTCAACAGAGAGGTTCCTGCTATATAGTACTCACGAAGCTAGTTGGTTGGTTACTTTGGGGAGGGTTTTTTTTTTTGTGTTTTATTCTGTTCCTTTAAATTTTTAATCCTGTTTTTGGCTTTCAATTCTTTCATCCCCCAAGCTGGCACTTCACTTCTTAAGTTTATGCCGGTGGAAACACTTCTTTATGTATATGCGTTATTCAGTTAGTGATGCTGTTTTAAAATAGTTAGTTTGAGGTATTTTAAAGGATTTTTTAAAATTAGTCTTAAATCTGTTCATGACATTTTCATATCATACCAACATAATTAGTTTTTAATATTTACATTAGAAATTTCACAAAGAAACAGAAGAGACTGTCAGATTTTTAAACTTGGCAGAGAGACAGAGAGTGGAGATGAGCTTGTTTGTCTTTGCCATTTGAAACACCAAGTCTCAAAATCAAATTGTGTCAGAGCACTAAGATGGTGTACATTGGGATTATTTGTTAGGCATGTGGTTTGGTGGGTTTTGTTTTGTTTTGTTTTGTTTTTTTTTAATTCAAGAGCACTTTATGGCTGGGAAGGGTTACCCAATGATTGCTTTGTACTTTAAGGACAAGTGACGTACCCAGTGTGCCTGTTAATTTGATTATAATTAGATTGTTATTATTTAGTTCAGATTCTTGACTTGATATAAAATAGCAACAGCAAAAGCAACTTGGTAAAAATCAAGATGTAGCTGATTTTCCAGCTGTACTTAATTTTGGTGTTGTTTTTTGGTTTTTTTTAAGTACATCAGCATCTGTATATTTCTTTCCAGGCAATGCATTTTATCTGTTGTATCTTTTAATGCTGTTGAGCTCATGTTTACCCCTGCATATGTGAAGAATTAACTTGCTGATTTATTGAGTCTTAGATTTCTGTAATCTATAGGCTCCCACTATTCAACGTGTATAAAATACAACACTGTGTTGAAGCTTGCATAATGTTGGAGTGAAATTATTTAGTAGCATTTTATCATTGCAGTGTTGCATTTTTATTAAAGAGCCCTTCAAGGTGAGATTTGGGCCTCAACAGAAAGTGAAAATTCAGCCTATCAGTTATAAATGAATTTTTAAAGCAGCATAAGAAATAAGAGGGATATGAGAAGTTTTGGCAGGCGCTCTATCCTTTCTCACCAAGCTAAAAAAATGTACAGGTTCGGTAGAAATTGTTGACAAAAGTCTTACAAATATTGGTGCAGTTTTTATCACTAAGTCAATAATAGTCACACAATCTATTAGAGTGATTGAAGTGTTTCAGTGAAATCTTTGGGAAGTTTT
Source organism: Mystacornis crossleyi (assembly GCA_013400655.1). NCBI lineage: Eukaryota > Metazoa > Chordata > Aves > Passeriformes > Timaliidae > Mystacornis > Mystacornis crossleyi. The sequence goes on along the minus strand of VYZQ01007761.1, from coordinate 38,750 downwards.
TCCTGAGTGATTCACACAGTCTATTTGCATTTTCTGATTCATTCTGCCAGACAGCATTTTTGTGTTTCTACTCCAGTGGCCCAAGCTGCTCCTGCATACTCTGCTTCCTACTCCAGCAATTTGTGAAGTACTTTCTTCTTTGCCTGTTGCTTTTTGGAGACAGTGCAAGGGCTCACACTTAATAGAAAGCAGAGATTCAGCAGCTTATGAAAAACTGGCATCTTGTAGAATTTCCTGGCCTGCCATTTGTCATCATTAGTGATTCCTGAAGTGGCTGGCATTTCTGTAGTTATTTCTACAGAGCAGACCGAGGGCTGTTTTGTGGTTTGGGAAGCTGCTGGTGTGAACGATGATGTATATAAGTGTTGGTTTGCATGGAGTAGCTATGGATTTTATCTGTTCCAAGGTAAGCTGCTGTCCCTGAGAATGGCTTAACCAATTGCTCTGCAAACACCACGGATTGCAGGTGCCAGTTTAGAGAAAAGTGGGGTTTATAAACGTGGGTTACATCTTGGCAGGAACATTTGATTCACAGTTTTAATTTTAAGTCTCCTTACCTGAATGTGTAAAAGAGAAAATTTGCCATAGTACGCCTTCAAATCATGCCTCAGGTAATTAACAGTCAAGATCCTGTTCTGGCACAGAAGGTTTCATGTTTCCATGAACTCCGCCACTGTGGCAAGCAAACCTTGCCTGGTGTGCTCAGAAAAGTGTACACTTATCCCAATTTCCACTGTTCTGAAGATTGCGGAAAGGGCAAACAGGGGCTCCCAGTGCTTTATCTGACCTGAAAGAACCGGCTGAAAAAAACAGAAAGAACTTTTTAATGACACTTTATATACAGAGTGTAGTGAAATCTGCATGTGGCTGAGGGTGAGGGCATGTAGCTTTATTCTTTCTTTTGGGGGCATAACAGGATTCTCATCAGTTGTTTTATACAGGCAACTATAATCCATAATCCATATACTGGAACTAAAATCCATAATACTGGAAGTTGGGAAAGTACAAGGAATACTATGGTTTTTCATCTTGGAGATTCCTGTGCACCAGTGACAGTGTTTTAAAATGCTTTTAAGCAACGCACTGGGTGTCTGCTATCGTTTTCTTAATTTATCCCTGTGTAGTTCAATTTTCCCCATTGTCCTTGCTGGTCTAATTAGAAAAATAAAATTGCTAATTGGACTCCTAGGAAGTTAGAGTATCTTTTGTGTGTGTAACTTGCAGCATCCTGTCACCTTGGTTTAAGTGGGAGCTAAATGGAAAACTGGAATTGTCTGGGGCCTGTGGTACAGTAAAAAGGAGTTCCATGAGTGGCATGGTGGGCTCCTCTCTACCCTACCCTTTGCTGTCCTTTTTTAGTACCATGCTGATGAACTTGCTCATGGGGATTGAAGCCTTCCAAACCAGCCTTTCACTGTTTGAAAACTTTTCTAATGGTTTGAAGCAGATTGTGAGACATCCTGTTTCTAAACCTGTTTTATGTGGATCTTGAGAAACTGATACGCTTCTGTTTTTTTAACACAAGCTCTCACAGAGAGCAGAAGCTTATTGGCTACTCTGAGTTTTCCTATTCAGTGACACAGAATCCTCTTCTGCTAAATAGCTGCTGCTGATATACTGTGAAAATTCTGTCTGATAGACCTCTGGATTTCTCTTTGCCGTGCCCGTGAATTTGTGTAGAGACTTGTCATTTGTCCCCAGTGCAGCCAGTACTGGCATACATACCAAGACTGAACTAGGGAAGTTGGTGCTCAGCTTTTTAAGTGTGTGCATAGTCAGCCTTTCATATTAAGGCAGAATGCTTGATGCAGAGTTTCAAATATTTTCAAAATCCAGTTTATCTAAGTCAGAGCTGTGTCCAAACTGTGGTTGGTAAAGGCAGCTGATCAGATTGGCAAACAAAAGTAGCTTTTGTGAGTAACAGCCCTTTTTCATCTCTGTTCCAGCTACACTACTCAGTCCAATAAACTGCTTTTTCCTCCAGAATTTGCTTGCTTCCATTAGATTCACTCCACTGCTATGATATAGAAGTAATATGGGAATGTTACCATAAGGGAATAGGTTAAAATAGATAGATATTAAAAGTATGCAACGAGTGTCACAGCATCTTTACTGAAAACTGCCGATTGCTTGGGTAGTGAGGAGGTGTATTTAGGTGAAAAAATTTTAGAAGTGATGAAACTGTATTTTAAATCAGTGTAAGTAATAAGTTCTACAGTGTTCATTAGGAGATTATCAATACGCTTAATATGGAAGCATGTATTCCAGTGAAATGCCTCCAGCTTTTTATGGGTAAAGAGCTGATGTCTTATTTGTTAAGACATTTCTTCAGTTAAACTTGTGTTGGTTTTGGTTTTTTCCTAGTTAATTCCTACTAATTTTGACATTTGTGTTTCGCATTTGTGTTTAAATTTAGAGTTCTACTTAGCAACGCTTTTTGTGAAATTAGGATTTAGGCTCCAGCATTTTCTTTTAAATGAGGAATCTCAGAATCGATAAAGACTGCACAGTAACCCTTGTAACATGTCAGACTCCTCTTTTTCCATCTCCTTTTTTCCGTGACTGCTGCATGGAATCTGGGCTGATGCTAATCTGGAAGGACAGTCACACCTCATGAAAGAATCATCACTGCTAATCAAATCAGAGTGAAAACCCACCACTCTGCATCAGTGGAGACATTTAATGTGCTGAATATTTCATGCACTGGGGGCTGTGGCTGTAGACAAAACCCTCTCAACAGCTCCTCGTTGCGTGCAAATATTTACTCAGACACTCTGGAGTGGTTGAACTGGTGTGCAGCAACACCGGGAAGCCTTGACTGATCCTTCTAAGTAATGGTAATTACAAGTGACTCCACACATGCTGGATCACGGCGGCTTGCAGACAGCCCCTTGCTTTGTTAAACCTCCCCTTGCCTGCATGATTAAGTGGGCAGTGTGCCACAGGAAATTTGATGCATACAGGATGACAAATGTCTGTTTTGGCTGCTGAGAATTGAACTCAATCGTAGATCTGCAGAAACATCAAAACACAATCAAGGGCTGACATCAAACCCGCGAGCCAAGAGAATTCCTCAGGCAAAAAGGGCTGAACCTGAAAGTACAAGAAAGGAGTGCTTTAGTCTGTGTGGTGGTACAGCAGTTTGTTTTGCTGATTCCCTGCAAGGAGGGGTAGAGGAAGTAACAACGCAGAAAAATGTCTCTTTGCCTTTCCAGCTATTCTTTATCTTTAAATTGTAAAGGTGGAGGGGCAAAAGAGCAGAGCAATGCAACCCAGTAAGTTTCCTTTCAGTTTTTATATTTAGATTTTAAATTTTTCTCTATAGTATAGAATAGTTGCTCTTGGCTATCCAAAGTGGAAATCTTCCCTCTTGTTTTCCCTGGTAGTATCTCCTTGTGACACCAGGAAATATTCACTATTTAAAATAGCGGTGCAAATGCTTCATTCACCTGCAGCTTTTGCAATTGCTTGGCCTTATAAGACTGTTTTAAAAAGCTGTTCTGTCGCCTACATGTTACTCACACTGTGATAAGTGATGACACAAAGGGTAAGGCTGCAAAATCAGATTCATCCTGTACCTCCCAGCAGAGGTGAGGATTGACTGAATGTTATTTTCAGGCCCTAGGTCTGTACAACCTGAGTAGTCCTGCAGGCTGATGTGTGTGGTGGAATCCACTTCCAGGCTGGGGACAGGCTGTAAGTTTCCAACACGAGCACATCATCTTTGAGTGGAGAATTAGTGACTGCATTCTTTTGCTCTGTGTGAGTGATGGCAGAGGGTTAGCCGATGCTACATCAATATTAATTTTAACTGGAACTCTTCCGCATCAGGAATGCAGGTGTTTACTTCACAAGGTTTATAGCCCTCCCTGAATCTCCTCTAGAGATGCCACTGTGTGTCCTCTTTCCTCTGCTTTTGTAGTGCCACTATACTGAAGGTGGAGACAAAATACACCTTGACAGGTGTGCTTGTCAAATAATAAAAATCATTATTCCTAAGCAGGTGTTCAGGAGCTGTGACAAAACTGTTGAAAGGGTTATTTTCTGGTTTGGGACAGTCTGTGGAGTTGGTCAAATAATGAACTGCTGGAAGGAACTTTGAGCAAATGTCAATGTCTGTCCAATAAATTGCTTTCAATAAATAATTTTTTTTCAGGCTGTATTCATCTGTCAGGAGACTTGGTGATGGTGGCTCTAAAGCAAAGACCTTCGCAAGGAGTATAAAAGAACTTTGTGTTGGGATGCTTCTGGAGCCAGTCTCTGTGGAGGGGCAGAATTCCTCACCAGGGGAAGAGAGTGCAGCCTCTGCCCTGTCCCACTTGAACATTCTGCTGTGCAGCTCTGTTCTAAGGAAGGAAGGAAAAGTAGTTACTTCTATCCCAGCCCATTTGATTATTGACAAACTTCTCTGGGTGTTGAGGCTGTTAAATACAGAGGAGTTAAAACCAAACCAATTTTATACTCAGTGTGCTCTGTTTCACCAGCTGTGGCCAGATAAAACCCAAGTAATATCCCCACAAACGTACAAAGAACACTATGAAGGCAACTTGACTTTTTTCCAAGAGCAGCAGTTTTAATTTCTGAATGTACCTGGCTAAATTTGTCACACTCCTAAGTGCTGCCTGATTCCAGAGTGCCAGATGCTTGGGCATGCAGCACCACAAATGCTACTTGCCCCAGGCTTATGCTCTTGAGTATCTCCTCCCAGTGCCTGGATGCACAGTGGTAGAGTGAAGCTGTTGGTATTGGATAGGTCTTTTCTCAGGTATGATCAGTCCGGAGTTTATAATTTCATAATGTGTTTGCCTATAGAAATTGCAATTGCTCGTTACAAGCTGGAGATTCAGATGGCAATTCTTCCTAGGAATAACTGATTTATAAGTGATGGAAATTGCAGTCGTCTTTTCCACAAAAGCTTTCTATGCAAAGCATGATTGTGTCCCACTGCAAGGGGAAAGGGCATTCATAAACTACTTTTTTCTCAATGTGTACTGTGTATACTTATGTACAGTATTTTATAAGGAGGTCACAGTGTAAGTTCATGTGGCTTTACTGTGTCTCCTTCTGGATGGAGTTACATGATTTCAGCCTCTTCAGAATAGACTCAATCTGAGAGAACGAGTGATTTATTGAATTTTTTATTTATTTTCAGTGTAGGCCTCTGTTCTCCTTGCTGGTCAGAAACATCAGTTAAAAGGGAGCATTTTGAGAGTAGTGTATTGTATCCTTTCCAAGAAGCCTGTGAACTGCTGGGTAATCAGCCTTACATGCTGTTAGGCCTTTTGGAGAATTTCCTACACCGTGACCTTTTTCAGGAAATGTTCCTCCCCTCTCAGAAGGGACACAAAAATCACCTTGTTCCCGTCAAGAAATATTGCAATGGTTGTGATATGTGTTGTAATGAATCTCTGTAGAAAATAACTTTACTATTTTGGATTTAATGAAAGCAAACCCTGATACTTACTGCAAGCATTCATAACATCTCCTTGCATGGAAGAAGTGAACGTGTTGCTGCTCTGAATGCTGAGTGGCTCCATGGTGTCACTGCAGGCAGCTTTAGAATTTGGCTCCTTGCAGTTTGTTCAGTACCTGGGAAGCAGAGAGTGGTGGTTGAAGTAAGAGTGAGGTTCTACAGAAAATATACACAGCTGGTCTTTCACTCTCAAGCTGTTTTCTTACATGTTTTCCTAGTTCATTATGGGCCTTTTAGCCTGAAGGATTTCAGCTGAGCTTATCTGAATTTTTCTTGAGCAAGATAGCAGGGATATGAGTAAAAATTACAACATGTTATCAGGTGCAGGAAGATAAACCAAACTATATATTACAGTTGTTTTTTTTTTTTTTTTTTTTTTTTTTTTTTTTTTGTTTTTTGGTTTTGTTTTTTTTTTTGTGGAATGGTGTGTTCTGCAGTCCTTTGAAAAGAAAACCTATGAGATACAAGGAATTGAAGTCCATGGTTTTCCTGACATTTCCTGGCTGTCTAAATCCATATTGTATGCCTGCCCCAAGTTTGCTGAAACAGTGTAGTTCTTGGAAAATGCATGTTGATGAAATTTTATTGATGCCAAAAGTCATATAATGAGGAAAGAAACCCCACCATAACCTGTCTGCACTATAAGTGTTTGCCCTGGTCTCAGTGCAAGGTCACTGACAGTCACACCAGCTGTTCTGTGAGGAACTTACTACGTCTTTGAGAGTAGCGTGTGTACCACGTCCAGGCTGCTTGTGTTCTAAACATCAGCTGATTCTGAGAATTGGGAATTACAGTTGCCAAATTATTTCAAAACGACATGGTGATCCTTATATTTTTCTTGTCTCACTTAACTTGCTTAAAAGCACCTTCAGCTTTTCTGATCTTAAAGTGCAGAGTGTACAGCAGTGTTTGCTTGCTGAAAATCCAGGAAACACTGAGTTGTCAGTTCTATTGGCATCTGCCTGCCCTTATGCTCTTTAAAAAGTTGGATAAGGAAATGGGAATCTATTGTGTTGTTCTTGTTTTTAATGGGAATATCTCAGAAAATAAATAATTTCCTCCACCCTTTTTCTATGAGGGTAATTCAGGAAGAATCAGAGTAGAAGCTTCAAGTTACTGAAGTTCTGCTTTATCTGCTTTTTTCCCCCCAACAGTTATGTTCTGATTAATGTGGACTATTTACCATTTCTGCTGATAAGCTGGGAGGATGCATTAAATCTGCCTCAGCAAGTGGCAGCGAAGTTTCAAATGGTAACAGGGACAGCTGCATCTTTCTTTGACTCCTGAAGGTCAAGCATTTCTAAATCTTTTCCCATCTTATAAATAAGACTGCTGATGTGATTCAGTTAGTTATGGAAACTGTAACCTCAAGGATATTTTCAGCCTTTTGTGTTGGTGGAAATACTTCTGGCTGTACTTATAATGATATTCCAGATAGTGCTTTTCGGTGTTTTTTTGGGCAGTGGCTCATGTCAAGCCACAGATGTATTTTGAATGAGTAGTGAGACTACCTAAATCTTAAACTGGAAGCTGGAGTTAGAGCCAGACTTGAAGGTGACAGTTACATGGGGAATATGTGTGCCCAAAGCCCTCAGCTTCCCTAGGCTTGTGAATTTCAGAGTCTGTGGTTCAGTGCTGCTTGTGCTTGGTGTCTGAGGTGGAAGTAGAAATGATTACTTGCAAGATTACAAGCCCTTGCTTGTCAAGGTTAAGATTTTTAGCTTGATTTTTCTCCCCTCAGTGGTACAGAAGAGCTGCATAAAACTGAGATCGGAAATGCACCAGGGTATAATCCTCATTTGAGAAAAGAGGGGAGGGAAATGGCTACTGGTTAAAAAGGAGAAGAGTAAGAGCAGGGTCAGAGTTGCACATAAACCCTGCATCTTCCTCTGGTGTCACCTTTGCCAGAGTCACGGCCTGGGATGCCAGGCTGGTGCTTGCAGGACTGCTCCTGCTGCTGCTGAGGACAACAGTGTGTCGAGCAGTGGTCACTATACCCCCAGGGTCTTTATGTCTTGAGCAGCAGTCTTTTATTTTGCAGCTCTTGTCCGAACTTTTGTTGCCAGTCTTTTACCCTGTCTGCCCTGGCTTCAGCTACTTGCAGTTCCTCGGTGGCCCCCGAATGTTGCTGGCCCCCTCTGACTTTGCCCCTTTTTCTGCTGCTTGTGCCAAAGCTGAATCTTAGCTCCTCAAGGAGGAAAAAAGTTTTCTCAGGACACAGCTGCTTCCAGAAGCCTTGAGCTGATCCCAAGTAATAGCTTGTTTATTGAGCCCAGAGATGATGGCTGTTCTTACCTTAGAGAAGCGCGGGCTGTAAATTACTGTTGCAAGTTCAGTAGTACCGTGCTCATAAAATACTGCTGTACTTGCTCTCTTGTGGAATATTTTGATGCTGACCCTTCAGAGAGCTTGATCTGATCAGTAAAACATTTTACCTCACTGCAGATCCCTTCTGTTGGAATTTGCCCCGGTGTCATGTTCTTCTTGTGAAGGCACTGTAGCATTTGAGGGTTTAATACGAAAAGTCAAATATGTGACTGTGCAAGGCGGGGGTCAGTGCTGACAGGGCTGTCACCCTCTTCCTGGACAACTTCCTCACTTTTTGTGGAAGCTGCCTTCTGATCTGATTTGCATATTGCAAATACTTTGAGGATAATGACCTAATCAGACCATAATGATTTGCAATGAGCAACAATCAAACTCAGTTTAGTTCAGTGCTTGTTTTTAGTAGTGGATGGGATTGCATTTGTGAAGAAAGATTTTAAAAGAAATCAGGAGTAGGTGAAATAAAGCAACGTCTGTGCTCACTTGGATCTTTAATGGGTAGACATGAATTTCTCATGTGATGGGGGAGGCATTTACTGATCCATCCACAAAATATATTTAACATTAGTTGTAGCTCTGGATAGTTGAGATATTTCTTCTGTGTGTTGTTACCTTGTTAAATAATGCTGTTTTCTTGTTTCTGTTTCAAACTATGTGTTGAGGTTTACCATTTACGAAACTGTCAGTTTATCACATGCAAGGTCTTTTTTGTATAGAGAAAACAAATATTTTTAAGTGGTGTCTTTACACAGGCACCAACTTTATTAGACTAAGGTGTGGACAGACAATTGTGTAAGTGAAATAATTTGGAGTTAGAGTGTGAATCTGGTTTGCTTCTGGGGTTTTGGTATTGCTCTGAGACTCAGAATGCCATGGCTCCTTTCACTGGAAGTGTTGTCATTATAAAGGTGCAGAGATTAAATATATCATTATTTTTTTTAAATGCCAATTCCAAATAACTTCTTTTTTAGGCACAGTAATTTCAGTCAGATATTCCAAACTCTAATGAGGATCATGGTGTGTATGTTGCTGGTATTTTTTAAATCAAGACGCATTAAATGTTACTTTTTTTTTTGTAATGCACTGCTACAAACAACAAATTTTGTGGAGTTGAATTTCCTGGAAGTTCACTGAAGAACTGTGTTTTCTGTGTTTGTGCATGTTAAATGCTACTGAAAGGTCTTCTATGGACTTGAATAGAAAATCTATGTCATGGGGATCTGGAAAATCTTCAGTAAACTTTGGGGATGAAGTGAAATGCCATGAGTCCTCTTCACAGTCATGGATTTACCCTGAGCCTTTCAGCAGTTCTGACAAACTGCATGTTAGAAGAATGTGAGAGAAATATATCAGTGTTTTTTTTTTCCCCTGAAAGCACAACAGAATCAGATCTCTGGTTTTCAGATGCCCGGTGACAATTTACAGCAAGAGTTGGCTGCTATGGCAGCACTCCTCTGATCCTTCTCTTGTAAAACTGGGAGGAAAAGCAGCAAATCAAACTGGGTTTCATTTGCTTCATCAAAGCGAACTCAAATGAGTACATTCCTCTTGTCTTTGATTTTGTTAATTTTTGAGAGATCTCCCGAGGAGATACCTGAATTTGAGGCATATGGGGAGCTGCTACTTCTGAGAGCTTAAAATGCTTGCATCTTGCTTTAGAAAATCCTGACACGCTGATGTGTGACCATACTGATGTGCATCCAGCTCCTGTGAATCACAGGGCTTCACGGGAAGCTGTTCAAAGCACACTGAAAAGACACCTGCTGGTCACAGCTCAGACTGAGTCAACTGACCAAGGCATTGTTGCAGAGCTCCTGCTGCGTGCACATTCCATTCTCTGTCCCAGCCAAAACTGGGATTGCCTTTGCTCAGCAGGTGTTTTGCCAGCAGAGCTGAATGGCAAATATCCCCTCAAGCAGGTCATAGATCAATATAAATAAGCAGGTCAATACTATATAATGTATGGATATTAATAATATAATTAATATAATTTGTAATTAATAATTTGGTGCTAATATTTAATTAATCATTTGGTGCTTATAATACAATAGACTTCAACTGAGTTAACAAAAATGTGGTTTTGCAAAAAGACTCATTTCTCCAGATTTATTCTCTTTCCTCCAGTGTCTGGGATTGCTGAGGGCCACGCTCAGCAGTAAAGACTGGGGCAAAGAAGGCGTGCAGAAATTCCACCTTCTTTGTGCCTTCTGTTACCAGGACCAGTCCTCTTGGACTCCATTCTCTTCTGGAGCCCTAAAGCACAGGATTCCACTAAGCAGGTCTTTGAAGAGGTCGAAGCTATCTCTCCAGGGCCAGAGACGGACACCCTGCAGGGGTAGCCTGTAGTACTGTGGAAGAAGGTTTGGCAGGTGGCAAAGGACTGCTAGGGATGGGTGGAGGGCTGAGGAAACTAAAGCCCTTACAAATCACTGGCTCTGAATTCTGTGTAGGCAGCAGCGTGCCACGGTCACAGGTTTATACGGAAGGCAAGCTTAGGGTGAAAATATTTTGTTCTAAGAAACTTGGTGTTTCACAACAAAATCTGCAAGATGCCTGTGGCCCACTAGGAAAATACAAAATCAGTCTCACGTAGATTAGTTCAGGACTCCTTTTTTTAGTGACCTGCTGCATTTAACTTTTGAGTAGATGGGATGCTGGGGAGCAGAACTGTTCAGGTGCAAGATACAAACTGGATAATAAGGTCTTGAGCTGGATTTCCTCCTCATCTTGGTGACTGTGTTACTTGAAGTAAAAGAGACAGGTGAGGGGATGGTTGAGTTTTCTCCCTGGATGGTTTGCATATCTCCTCTTTTGCTAATCTTGCCAGGGAGGCAGGAATGTGCACAAAACATTCTCAAAATCTGACTACCAAATTGGCTACTTGTGGTCACAGGCAGGAGAGCAAGGAGGACACCACTATGAGGACAGGGTAAAGAACAGGGCTTTTTTGCTTTTTCCCTTTTTTCTTTCTTTTTTTCCC
>VYZQ01007759.1:10415-27717 GCA_013400655.1 Mystacornis crossleyi | reverse complement strand
TTTCCCTCACCTGGCTAGGCTGTGTTCAGAAAATATCTTGTGTCAGGAATGACCTGAACCTTTATTTTATCTGTCTGAATAGCTTATAATTAAATTCTTCAAACACACAAGATGTTGCTTAAAAAAAAAACAAACAAAAACCTCTGCAGTAAAGGGAATTCCAAAATGTCTCTATTATTTAATCTTATTTTAAAAATTAGGAAGTTCTTAAATATCTAGTGAAATCTTTACCATAAAATTACCCTTTGCAAAATTAATTTACTACTGGACATAGAGATATTGAACAGAATTAGCAGCTTTTTCTATTCACTTTTTTAATGTGAAATCATATTTCTGTCTTTTTTTTCCTAGATAACTTGTGAAATAGCCATCAGAAAAAAATCAAACAACCTGATAATATCCCCGCACTTTGTTCTCATCCATTTTTCCTGTTAATGTAGATTTTTCTCACCTCCTCTAGATCTTCCTTTAAGTGGATGTGTAGTTCTCCTGCTAAAGTTTTAATGAGCAGGTTTAGAAAAGAGGATGGTAGTGACTTTCCCTTGTCTGTTATTCATTACAACAATAAATTCTTTCCTGCTGTCCTGCTTCCTCCATATCTGTGCTTTGGTTTTCACCTCCTACCTAAGGTAAAATACAGTAAACTTCATCAAAGTTTATCTAATTGATCACTCTATTGTGTATCAAGAAAACTTTGAATTTTGATGCCATCCTTCTGGCTGACACTTTATTACATTATCTGTGTTGCTAACAGAGCACTAAACAGGACTGGTCCAAGGAAGGTTGTATATGAGAGTTCTTCGTTTAAGGTATTGGACGTCAGTTGAATTTTTTACTCCAAGCAAGTAAACCATTTAATACTTAGAAACAAAAGTTCCAAGTATCTGTCATTTGGTCTTTTCTGTAATGAAAAACCAGAGTCTTATATTGGAGTTGCTACTGGCCTTTTCTGCTTTATGATGAAATTGAATATAAGATTGAAAATTTTCATTCTGGATGGACTTGTCTTAAAACAACATATCATCAGTGCAACTGTGAAGTACAAATTCAAAGGCATGGTAGTTGCTCCAAAGCAATTCATTACAATGGACATTGTATTTACCTGTGAACAATACTGGAACAAATACAGAAACAGATGTTCCATTTTTGTTCAGTATGTGCAGATATCAGCATGTCAGGGGCTGAATATGGATGAACTGCCCATTTCCTCCCCTGGTTGACTAAAATCATACTTGTATCTCACTGGACCCTGAACATAATTTTCCAACTGAACAGCTTTAGAAAGAGATTGTTTACACCAACAACAAACTTATAGTAAAATGTCTGGTGCAGGATTTCTATCTGACATCATGACCTTCTAGGACTTATTTTTCTTTCCCTTTTCAATTAAGTGGTCCACATTTTAAACAGATTACTTCGATTTTATTTTACCTTTAATGAAATTTAATGCCATCCCCTACAGCTGAGCAGTAGTAACACAACATGAAATCAATTTATTGTTTTTTTAGGCATTTAGAACATAAAATGCCGAAGGTGTTAATGTGTTTGGAAAATGTCTATGGATTTCACTACTAACAAAGTGCAAAAATTCCTGTTCCAGTTTTTTGTCACAAATATTCAGTTTTTCATATTATTGTTATCTTCTCCAAAGAGAAGATAACCTTTAAAAAAAAACCCAAAAAGTAGACCTTTTTTTTAAGCTATTTCAAGTGCTCTGAAGATCCTGACGTTTAGATATTTACACATCCAAAAGAAATTAGGACTTTTTAGTAATTTAGCATATGTACAAAAAGATCTTATTATTAAAATCTGACAGCTGTAGTGACTGTTAGACTCCTCAGTACAGTAAAGAAAAACTCTGCTTTTCTGTTTTGTGTTACTTATTATGAAGCCTTCTATAAAGTTGAGACATATACTTACACTTTTCCCTGTGCAGTTTTTGTCCCATTCTTACCTCAAATTACCGAAGGATTTTAAGTGTTGAAATGAGTGATAATTATATCCCAGGGTACTTGTAGAAGGCTGGCTCTAAACCCTTTGCAGTTGCAAACCTCTATTTTCCAGCAACAAGCACAGATCTCCATAGCCACTATCCTCTCTAGGAGTGTTAGCATCATAAAGTCACAAATCAGGAATCTCAGATGAGAGCGATATAAATACAGTTCTTTTTTTGTGACTAACCAGGGGCTGAATTTGTAAATAAAACTTTGGTGGGTACCCTGGTCAGCAGAGTCACTTTCTTAGCAAAAAGAAACAGATGGTTTTGTCAATGACACAAGTAGGTACTTCACACTGATATTATTGCTGTCACAAAATCACAGAATCATCAGGTTGGAGGAGACCTCTAAGATCATCTAGTCCAACCCATGCCCTAACACCTCAACTAAACCATGGCATCAAGTGCCACATCCAATCTTTTTTTAAACACATCCAGGGATGGTGATTCCACCACCTCCCTAGGCAGACAATTCCAGTATTTTACCATTCTTTCCGTGAAAAACTTTTTCCTAATATCCAACCTATATTTCCCCTGGCGCATCTTAAGACTGTGTCCTCTCATTCTGTCAGTTGCTGCTAACTCCCACCTGACTACAACCACCTTTCAGGAAGTTGTAGAGAGTGATAAGGCCACCTCTGAGTATCCTTTTCTCCAGGCTAAACAACCCCAGCTCCCTCAATTGTTCCTCATAGGGCTTGTGTTCCAAGCCCCTCACCAGCCTCGTTGCCCTCCTCTGGATGCGCTCAAGCGCCTCAACGTCCTTCCTGAACTGAGGGGCCCAGAACTGGACACAGTACTCGAGGTGTGGCCTCATCAGTGCTGAGTACAGGGGAAGAATGACTTCCCTGCTCCTGCTGGCCACACTATTCCTGATACAGGCCAGGATGCCATTGGCCTTCTTGGCCACCAGGGCACAATGCTGGCTCATGTTCAGCCGGCTACTGACCAGTACCCCCAGGTCCCTTTCCGCCTGGGCACTGTCCAGCCACACTGTCCCCAGCCTAAAACATTACAGGGGGTTATTGTGGCCAAAATGCAGGACTTGGCATTTGGATTTATTAAACTTCATCCTATTGAACTCTGCCCATCAATCCAACTGTTCCAGGTCTCTCTGCAGAGCTCTCCTACTATCCAACAGATTGACACACACTCCCAGCTTAGTGTAGTCTGAAAATTTACCAGTGAAAGATTCAATACCGTCATCCATGTCGTCAATAGAAAGATTGAACAGAACTGGCTCCAGCGCAGGCCCCTGAGGGACACCACTGGTGACAGGCTGCCAGCTGGATGCAGCACCATTCACCACCACTCTCTGGGCCCGGCCATCCAGCCAGTTCCTCACCCAGCAAAGGGTGCTCCTGTCCAAGCCGTGGGCTGCCAGCTTTTCCAGGAGTATGCTGTGGGAGACAGTGTCAAAGGCCTTGCTGAAATCCAAATAAACAACATCCACAGCCTTTCCTGCATCCACCAGGCTGGTCACCTGGTCATAGAAGAAGATCAGATTGGTCAAACACGACCTACCCCTCCTAAATCCCTGCTGGCTGGGTCTGATCCCCCAGCCATCCTGTAAGTGCTGTGTGATGGCACTCAATATAAACTGTTCCATTACCTTGCCAGATACCGAGGTCAAACTGGCCTATAATTACTAGAATCCTGTCGAGTGACGGCAATGAGATGTCTGCCTGTCCGTCCAAGGAGGTAAATGATTCAATTTGCTAAACACAAGGGTAGTGAGTATAGAGACAAGCCGTCTAAGATTAGGCATGATTTTCCCACGAGAAATAGGGAGATACTGAATTATACTGGTATACTTCATGGACCGGTGACTTTATTCTCAGTTTCCAAGTATTTGATTTTACATCACTTTTTTGAAAATGTCAAATGAAAAACTCAACCCAATATTATTCCCTCACTTGGGCTAATTGAAATAATCTGAAATATTTTTCAAAATTAACCAATTGAGACCATTCTTCTTCCCAGTGTACAACTATTTTAGGGGCCTGGGTTCAGTATTCTCAGCATACAGAAGCATACAGTTACAGGTGATTTTTTCTCCAATAGCACAGTGTATCTCAGTGGCAGAAGAGAAGAACATGCAGTTTTTCAGGGTAGAACTTAACTTAATAATGTGTAAGACAATGGCTTCTTTACTTGTAATTCCTGCTTCATTCTGTATGCTCTTGCCACCTTTGGTGACATATAGTTCCACCCCAAAGCACAGTCCAATCTAAGTGTTGAATGAAGAAGCAATCACTGCTTCTGGAAAATTAGTGTGTGAGCACATAAAAGCTGGAAGAGTATCAGATACAGTACACTTAATTTTGATTGCATTGGAAATGCATTGAGCATACATCTCAAATTCTCACTTCATTTAAATAGCTGCTTTTAAAAATTTCCTCTGAAACACTGTGGCTGGAATGAAGTAATATGCCTAGTCCTTGTCTTTGGTTTTTATGTAAAAATTCAATTTTACATCTTTTTAAAAAATATCTCTCCTTGGCACGCATGCAGCCAAACAAAATTCCTCTGATGGGAGTATTTAAAAAGAAAGAGTTTCTTGCCATTTGCCCCTTCCTTGTTTCCTTAGAGGGTAATTCTACTGCTAGGCAATACTTTAAATCAGCTTGCCTAGCAAACCAATAGATTTTTACACACCATTACAAACAAATTTTATAGTCACAAAAGAATGAGTCGCAACAAGCCAAGGGGCTAAGAAGGCTTCTCATGAACTCACCATAACCTTACATTCCTTTCATTGATTTCATGGAACTTGTCTAAAATATCTGTACCAGCACAGCAGGAAATACTGAGGACCATCAGTGGTGCAATTAAATTGAACAAATCACATTAATTGATTAAACATTCATTTTTACTTGCCTAGTGTTTCAAAGTAATGTTACACTAGCTCAAGCTGACACTGTTAAGTATATATAAAAAAGATACAGACAATTTTTTTTTCTTTCCATTTTTGGATAGGGCAACGTATTTGCATACAATAATAAAATCTGATTTCAAAAAATATTGATGAATTAATTAGATTAATTTCTCAGTAGAAACAAAGGAACTTGAATTACCAATTTCATTTTTTTCTCTCATAATTTATTTGAATAAAATTTGACCTAAACATAGTCTCTGTTTTGAAAATCAGAAATTGAGAAATGGAATAAGAATGTATTTCAGTGTGAATTTATTTACACGTATACTTGCAGTCTGATAAACAGAATCACAGAATCTCAGAAAATGATGAGTTGGAAGGGACTCACAAGGACTACTGAGTCCAACTGCTGGCCCTGCACAGCACCATCCCCAAGAGTCACACCATGTCCCTGAGAGCATTGCCAAATGCTTCTTGAACCCTGTCAGGCTTGGTGTGACCACTTTGCTGGGGAGCCTGTGTCAGTGCCCAACCCCACTCTTGGTAAAGAATCTTTTCCTAATATCCAAACTAACTTCCTCTGACACTTCAGGCCATTCCCTTGAGTCTTGTCCCTGGGCACCACAGAGAAAAGATCAGTGTCTGCCCCTCCTCTTCCCCTTGTGAGGCAGCTTTGATGTGCAGTGAGGGCTCCCCTCAGTCTCCTCTATTCTAGGCTGAACAGACCAAGTTAAGTCATTCCTCATACAGCTTCCCCTCAAGGCTGTTCACCATATTTGTTGCCCTGCTTTGGACACTCTCTAGTAGTTTAAAATCTTATACTGTGGTGGCCAAAACTGCACACAGGACTGAAGGTGAGGACACATCAGCGCAGAGCAGAGTGGCACAAGAATCACTGATAGGTTGTTTTCTGAATATTTTAACCCAAATGAAAATTCAATTTCCCTCCAGCTGCTGAGTGTCATATAGTCACATCACATTAACTGGTTTTGTTCGTGTGGCAAGGTTTCAATAGCAGAAGGCTGCAGGAGTGGCTTCTGTGAGAAGACGCCAGGAGCTGCCCTCATGTCGGACAGAGCCTGTTCTAGTGGGCTCAAACTCCTAGACAGACCCACACTGGCCAGAGCTGAGCCCTTCAGTGATGGTGATGGTGTCTCTGTAATCACATATGTAAGAAAGGGTAAAAACTGCTGTGAAACATCAACTAGGAGAGAGGAAAGAAAATATGTGAGAGAAATAACCCTGGAGACAAGATCAGTGAAGAAGGAGATGCGGGACCTGTTTCAGGCATCAGAGCAGAGATTCCCCTGCAGCCCATGGGGCAGCCCATGGTGAGGCAGCTGTGCCCCTGCAGCCCATGGAGGGCCATACTGCAGCACATATCCACCTGCAGTCCAGGGAGAACCCCACACTGGAGCAGGTGGATGCCTGAAGGAGGCTGTGACACTGTGGGAAGTTGCAGCCCTGTGATGAGGAGCCCATGCTGGACCAGGTTTGTGGGCAGGACCTGTGATCCTGTGGGAAGCCATTCTGGAGCAGACTGTTCCCGAAGAGTTGTACCCTTAAAAGAGGACCCACATGGGAACAGCTTGTGAAGAACTGTCTCCTGTGGGTGGGACTCCACACTGCAGGAGGGGAAGAGTAGGAGGAGAAGGTAGTGGCTGAGAAAACATAAACTGTCCCTGTTCCCCATCCCCCTGCATTGTTGGGAGAGAGAAGGTAGGAAATCTTGGAGTGAATTTGAGCCTGGAAAGAAGTAAAGAGAGGGAGAAGGTTTTTTTAGAATTGATCTTAGATCTTATTATCATACCTTTTTAAACTGGTAATTAATTACATTAATCTTATCATATAATCATAGAATTATTTGTGTTGGAAGGGACCCCTAAAATGAAGAGGGACATGTTCAAATAGATCAGACTGGTCGGAGTCCTGTTCAACCTTACCTTTGTTGTTTCCAGGAATGGGACATCCACCTACTCCCTGGGCAATCTGTTTCAGTGTTTCACTGAGTTTTCTCCAAGGCGAGACTATTTTGCCATGACAGTAACTGGTAAGGCCTCTCCCTATCCTTATCTCAACCCCTGAGCTTTTTTCATAGCATTTTGTCCCCTGTCCTGTAAAGAAGGAGAAGTGATAAGAGTTACTTGGTGGGCACTTGGGAGCCAGAAAAGGTCAACCTACTACCTAACAAATGTTTCATTAGAAGTATTTTTATTTCTGAAAAATAAAAAGCAAGAAGTAAGAAAAGATATGGGGAGCTATGGCCTAAAGTGCAGAACACTGGACTTCTCTTCTGGCTGGCAAAATGTATCAAATGTGAAGATTATTCTGTATTTTCTCTTTTTTTGACATTTATGAAATCCCTTTCCAACACACATAAAAAATAATTATTTAGTACGTGCATACATTGCCAAGAATCATTGACACTGTGTTGAAACTAAGACAGACAATACCATTAAAATTTGCATTAGGAAGAGACATTTTTCCATTTGACTTCACACTGGATTGTGAACTGGACCATAAAGGACTCCTGACTCCTATAGCATGTATCCTAGAATCTTTGCTGAAAATTTCAGTACTACATGTACCACTTGCAAGAGAATTTCCAAGCCCTTGATGTTATCCAGTACATTCAGGACAAGCTTTTCCACTTTCTCTTCATTCATATTTGATAATCTTAACCGTAAGAAATAAAGTCTTCCTTGGTTTCAGCAAATGGATTTTGCCCACTAAGGTAACAGATGGGGATATTAGCATACCCAACGCATAAAAAGGTAATGACTCATGCTTATTGTTGGCCTTTTGTCTTCCATTTCTTTGCAAATACTATATGGACTATCTGACAAAACTCACATAGTCAATAGAGCTTAGAGGAGATACTTTAATTTATTTTAATTAAATCATTCTACAAAATGTTTTGCAGCCCATATGGTGGCCTCCTGCTTTTTTCATTCACTATGGAGAGAGACTTGTGTCTTTATTTCCTTTTTTTTTTGGTTTTTAATTAACCCCATAGTGTTACATTTGTTTCCTCCATTTTTTTTCTCTGTGAGTTTAAGTATGTGAGAGACAAGCGACTGCCAGAGATTGTGGATTCATCCAATCCACCAAGAGCAGAGTAAACTGCCCATGGTGAACATTCACTTCCTGCTGGTTTGCATCCTGATTTCAACTGGGAAAGATACTGCATAGGTGAGCAGCTGCTTTTTAGGGGAAAATAACTGCATCAGTTTACATACTGATTGTGTCATTACGTCCTTTTGTACAATATCATAGAACTTAGTGGCATATACACTGCTGGTTTGGGTTTTTTTCTCTTCTAGTCACTTGAATTAAAACCAAATCGCTCCCTCCTTTCTTTTCTTTTATTTCAAATAATCTCATGTCTTCTATTGACATTTTTTGAAGTCTGTTTCATAAATGATGTTTTTCAGTGTATTTTTGAAGACTGTGAAAAATGACTTGGCAAAAACCTGCAGAATTAGTTGGATAACAACACCATGTCTCAGAATAAATCTTCAGATGTCTATCCTGATCTATACTGATGGTGATGTACTTAAAATTTTATGTTTCAACTCATAGCTCTAGATGGTACAAATTTGTGACAGGTGTCATGACACATAATTGCCTTTTACTAGTGTTCTGTATTATTGACATTAGCTTATCTTAAGCTATTACTTCACAGGTGATACCAGAGCTTCTATGTTTCTAGCTAACTCCTAAACTCTGAACTGCAGTCATTACCTAAGCAGCAGAATGGAAACGACTGGTGACAGACAACAGTCATTTCCTGACCAGGTTCTGGCTCTGTTGCACTGCTGTTGTCATGCTCTGCTGGAGCAAGGATATGGAAGCAGTGTCAACAGTGATGGCCTGTTCAAGTTAATTGCAGCTTCTGCAGAACAGAGCAAGGATTGAAGAGTTCAGGGAGCACTCTGATTTTCCACTCAGAACATTTTTTTAAACGCAACTTGGAAATATTCTATAAAACAGAAGCAAATAGAAGCTGAAAATCTCATTATGTTTGAAAGATGAAAATGGAAACTGTCTGCTAACTCCTGAATTGCTGTGTGGCCAGAATTTCTTACTGCAAACTGGTATGGATGTTTCTATCAGATTGGATGAGCAACTTCTGCTCCATGATGTTTTGAACAGAACAGATAAGAACACATTTACAGAAGGGATTAAAAGTTGTTCTCAGCTTTCTTCAGATTCTGAAAATGGATAACTTACTAAGGAAAGTGGGAGGAGATGAAGATCCCTTAAATTGCCACTTTACTGGGATATGTTTCATACACTTAATATCATGGAAATATTTTCTAAAAGAGGTTTAAACTTTAAGAAATTGCTTTACATTTGTACTCTTTACATCGATCTCAGTGTGAAGTTTTGAATGCTCAGCAGGCATGTAGCTCTGAATTTAGTGGTCTGAATTTGAGTGCAAATGTGACATTTTTTGTCCTTTATTTTTATCTCAGCTTCTGCTCCATTTGACTCCAATTTCAACATATATGTCCTTTCATTTCATCCATTTATGATCAGTTAGAGTTTTCAAGCCCCCAACTTTAACAAAGAACTCTTGACACTTTGTCTATGATATTCATAAACATTCTTCATCTTGTTCCATTTTTCACTCAAAGTACACAGCATGAGAATACAAAATTCCACCAGGTAGAAAGAGTCAATAATACCGAGCTGCAAAAGTGACTTTTGTTTGACAATTTTCCTGAAGACTGGAGAGATATATAAATATACAGCAGAAAAATGGGATCCACAGGGACCCATTTAAGATCTTTATGAATATTTGAAAGGGCATCTGGAGCCATGGCTACACAGGGCAATCAATTGCTATGAATTTTTATTTCCCCAAGCACTCAAAGGGAATGCCATGACAGGTATATGTACTATCAGCAAGATTCATTTAAAGAAACATGGGGCTTATTTTGATAGGACCAAGGGGAGAAAAAACCTCATTCATAACTACTCTCATTTAAATTGAGGTTGGCAAAGCTGATTACTTAATCATTGGAATTATTGTAAAACTGAATGCTTTCTGTTATTTTTAGATGTTGTATAGTCTTTTTTGAATTCCAGCACTGCTTCTTTATAAATCTGAAAAGCAATCTCAGGAGCCTGCAAAAGTGAATAATGAAAAGAAACACTTTTTAAAAATAAGAATTGAAAATCAAATTAGAAGTTGGAATTTTTGAGGTGTCCTTCCTTCCTTTCTCTATAGAGCTCTTTCTTCTGAAGGAGAAGAGTTCAGACTTTTAAGCTTATTTTGACAGTCAAGTATTTTTAAATTGCATATTATGTCAGAAACAGTTAGAAATACTATTTTGTCATTGGAAATTCCATTGTCACTGTCATTTATGTATCTCTTTTGTCGTACATATATATGTAAAAAGTTAAACCACAAAAATAATTATTCATGCTTGTATTAAAGCTGTAAGAGGAAGAATTATATCTATTTAATCTAAACTGTAGCATCATCTATTTCTGTTTGCTTTTTTTTTTTTTAGAAGTTTGACCAGGTCCCAAATATTGTTCTTAACAAAGCCCAAGTTCAAATGGTGTAGAACTAACTGCAGTAAGAAAATAAAAAAAGGAGTCGATACACTGCAGAGATACAATACAGTTCACCTGGTACAGAAATGAAGACTGTGGTTTCCTTGTTTGGGTACTCAACCAAATGTATTATCATAAAGGTGGTGTGTAGGCACCTTGCTTCTTTGAGACTGAGAGGGACCAGTATATATATGCCTCAACATATGTCACAAATGAGGTGAAGAAAAATTCCTATAAAAAACTGTTGCCCTGTCCCCAGAGAGGCTTCACTCGGCAGCCAAACAGGGCAGAGAAAACTTCCATGATTAGACTGCAAGCAACTCGCCCCTGCCCCCCCACACACAAAATGCCTGCCAAAAACGGGCCCGCAAAGCCGAGTTGGGGGAGAAGTTTGGGAGCACATAAAGGCAGCTAGCCACCACACCACGAGGTCTTTTTGCTTTAGGTCGCTGGGAGGGGCAGTTTGGCGCCTTCTGCCTTTGCGCTCTCTTCCCTATGGTCCTGTTTCCCTGCCTGTGCCTGTTTCACCCTGCTGTGCTAATTCCGAAAATTAGCTTGCCGCTGTGAGAACCTTGTGCTCCGCAGCCGCCATCTGCAGCTCGTAGCCACTGCACACACCCAGTTTCCAGCCGTCGTTCGTGGCCACTGCCCGCACCCAACTTTAGCCGCTGCCTGCACCCAGCTTCGCCCACTGCCGGCGCTTGGAGATCGTGCCCAGCTCGCCACAGAGGCTACACAAACGCACCGCGATTCACGACACGCACGCTCCATCTGCCAAATCAATGCCTATAGATAGCCAGGGTTCTGTGGTAACATTGTCCCCTGTCTTCTGTTCCTTTCCCCCTCTGCCATCCCCCCCTTTTCTTTCCCTCTTTTTTTCAATATTCAATATTCAAATATATTTTCAGATATAATATTGCCGTGTTTGTGCTTGATTTTTCGTCAGAAAAATCTATCAAAAGAATCCTTCCCGGCTCCTCCTTTTTACAGTGGAACGAGACAGAGATCTTAAATTCATTCCCAGAAATCCAAGTATTTAATCTTCCATGACATTACTGGCTCCAGAAACTATATGTAGAAGATCCAGTTTGAAGGATTTGAAGCAAAAGTTCTCACAGATATTTTAGGTTACTTTAAGACACATGCCTCTTTAGTTTTGACATCTTTCAGTTAGCTCAAAGTTTTAGGAAGACTATATTCCAAAACAGGTTACTATTGTGTAAGTTGGAAATAGTATAAAACAGCTGGTAAATTCTAAGAAGCCTGTAGGCAGGGATTAATACATAAAATAAATTATTTTCTTGGTGATTATGCAGGGTCCTCAGGGCATAAATTTTTTTCTGAAAAATCAATCTTAGAAAGAACTGTTTGCTCTTTACAGTATTCCGTATCCAGAGGCTGCTGGCTATAAAAGGTGCTGAATCCATTATAAGCTTGCAGGATTTCTGAAAATCATGTCACAGCTGAGTTTCCTGCCATTTCTTCAGATCAATTTCACAAGTACTAGTTCTGTAAAAGTAATTTTTTTAAAATGCCTAAAGCTAAAATACAGCTAATACATACACAGATCAGTGATCTTTCTTTAAGTGGAGAATAAGATTTAGTTTGGTGGTTGTTTCTGAACATAGTGTATTGAGGTGCCAGCTCAAGCTGTTTTTGATCTACAGATAGTCATTGAAAGATTGTTGACCTATGTACACATGAAAAAAATTGTTCAGTACTCAGATATATGACTAACACAGAGGTCATCCTGATTAAATAACAGATGAACTAAAAAACTCAGTACCAACTGCAGAAACTTTTAAACACCTTTTCTCTTTCCCCTGTAGGCAATACAGCCATTTAAACAGGAATTTGGCTACCAACCTCATTACTTGAGTTTCTCTACACTCTTTTCCTTACTGTAGATGACAACTGTATCTCCTTGTTATTTTCTTCCTTCCTTCTTGTTATTTTCTTGCTTCTTGCTATCCTTGCTTTCTGCTTCCTATTCTACATTTAGCCTGTGATTAGAAATATGTTTAACTCTCCATTTTCAATTATATTGATATATGCTAATGATTCAAATTGCCATATTGCAATTTCACTGCATGGGCAGAATTTGCCTTAATGGCTTCAATTAAATGCTATGCTGCAGAGCTGAACAAGGAATTTCGTTCATTTCAGTGTATGTAGGGGAGAGCTCCAGATAACAGTGGTTTATGCATATTGTTCTCTGGAGTCTACATGTGTACAAGATTCAGGCCTCAGGACAATGTTCCCAGTTAAGGACATGGAAGAAGAAGGCTGTTAAGATGATTAACATAAACAGAACAAGTAAAAACAGTGCTAAATTGTCAAACTTTTTGAAAGTTTGAACACTAGAGAAAAAGATGGTCATGGTCTCATCATTTCAAGCATTCAGAACTAACCTATAGGCCCATAGACTAAAAGCAGGCTTAAGATTTTTCTGCAACGTAACACTGATGGCAAGATTGGAGATGCCCTTCCAGTTGTTGTGGTTTGACGCTGGTTTAAACGCCAAACACATGAAGTCCAATTATGTGCATAAAGGAAATATGGATTTATTGAGGAAAATGTACAGAAACTTTGGGGTAAAACAAGGTCCACATTTAAACAGTTGCAATATAAAGTAAAGTTTATTACTAACAGAATAAAAAAAAAAAAAAAAAGAAGTTTTAAGAAATTGAAACAAACCTTTAAACACCTCCTTTACCACAAACCTTTCATAAGTGAAAATAAGAACACGGCATTTTGGACAGAGTTGCACTTTTTCTAAGAGTCTATTTATGCTTAAAGAAAAGAGGTTCTTCTACTGTGCCATAGAGTTTTCACAAACCAAAAGTCCGCCCGGGAAAACAATGTGTTGAAGTGAGAAAGGTATCTCTCACAGGAATCTTTCGCAGTTTGCCCATACTGCCGAGTCANTGGGACCGGCCCATGCCGCCACTGTGCTGAGGGGTCGAGGAGGAGCCTGGTCCGGACCTCGGCCGGGGCCCGAGGCCCTCTGCCTTCTGCCACCCCTTGGCCCTTGAGGCAAGAAACAAAGAGATCTCCAGCGCTTGCACGGGCTTTTTATATGCAAAATTGTAAAAGCGTGATTGGCCCAAAAGCTTGTCAGTCAACTCAGGTTCAACCTATTACACCAGTGTCCTTTATCTCACTGTTTTTGCTCTAGGCCCTTTGTTCTAGTTTCATGCAAAATACCACTGATTTGTCAATCTATCAGTATTCTCAGCATTTAGTCAGTTTCCTGATCGCTTCATTTCTCTGTCTTTTCTCATAGAAGTTTTCTTAATCCTCTCTTTCAAATGAGAACCTGAACAATAGAATGCTGCTCTAGTCTGGAGGAGTTGACTAGAAGGTTCTTTGTGATAAAATATACTCGAATATGGCAGATTTCTTTCATAGTTTAAAACGCCAGTAGAATACAAAACAATAGGGTAAAGGCACTGTAGTGACATCTTCACTTTCAAAAGTCAAATCCATTAGCACTTTAGAAATGAGCAATGCCTAAAGTAAACATATCTGAATTTTCCTGGCTCATACTAAAATTTGTGATTTGTTGTAACTGACTGATAAACTCAGATTAAAAAAAGAGCCAGAAAGATAAAAGAAACCACAGTAATACTGGTGAGTGATCAGACCTTCCTGGAAGTATGATGTTCTGGCTAGAGGTAAACACCCAGAAATTTTATGAGTTGAATTCTCACACCCGAGTGCATGTATACTAACAGAAAATTGTGGAGGCCAATGAGCCTCCTGATCAAGGGGCCCCAAAGAGCCCCTGGAGGGTAAGCACTGAGTCTGCTATCTCCCAGTTAGGGCCAACAAGGAAGCCTCTCCCAGGATCCTTTGTTTAATTATGTTGATGTATTCCGGTTCTGTTTCCCCCATTGCCCTGATGGCCTCCCTGCCCCTTTAGCCCTCATATGTCCCCATTCTAGAATGTTCTCCCTTCCCTATTCTCTCATTGGCCCTTGTTCCTTTGCCACGCCCTCTGTGTTTCCTTATTGGCTCCCATACCCTGGCCCCGCCTATGCTCCACCCCTGACCCCTCAGCCAATTGCCCCCGGTGCTCTCCTCCCCTATCCTGCCCCATGCTTAACCTTGGACGCTGCCTGGTTTCCCTGTCTTCGTCCCTGGACCCTCTGAGGGTGTTGTGGCAATAAACCCACCCTTGGAACCCACATGAAGGCCCCTCCTGACTCTTTCATCATCGGCCCGCCCCAGATCTACCTGCGTGCGTGCTTGTGTGTGTGTGTGCTGTGGCTTCACCGAGGCAGCTTCCCGGAGACGCTTTTGGAAGGTTGCAGCACTTTACCACCAACACCAGCTGCGACAGAAAATTACTACATGGTCTGGTTCTTCTTTAAAAAAAATTGTATTTTTGTAATTATGATGTAGCTTCATTTGGCAGAGGTAGTTATCTGAAAGCCACAGTAAAATCCTTGTTGTGGGACTGTAATAACCCTGCTTCTTCATTAATGTAAGTAAGACAAAGGATATCTGCTATACAATTGTGTAATTAAGGACANGTAGCCATCTTCTGCCTCTGAGTCCATTCTGTTAAAGCAGACAATCTTCTGCTGTCAGCTCTGTGCGTTCCTCATCATTCCCTCCTGGTTTTTGTCTTAAAAGAGGAGCAGCAGAGAAGAAGAGCTGCACCAGTCAGGTGCAAATGTCAGGAATGATCTGTGCCAAACCATATATATAAGCTCCATATAGATAAACTCAGCAGTTCAGGAGCGTGTCTGTGTATATGTATACACACATACGTATCGTGTTTATGCACATAAAAAAGATAGGATGGTAGAAATGAAGAGCAAGAAACAGGGAAAACCCCTTAGGATTTGCACACAGTAAACACAATAAATCACTAACTTCCTTACTTTACATATCCCAGCAATAGCTGCCAAGTCACTACACTGACACAATACTATATAAGCCAGTGAAAATTTAGATAATCATTACAAGCTACGTTTTTGTGGTTTTTTTTAATCCACAAAAAATGGTATTTTTGGTGTATTTATTAACACTTTTATTATATCAGTAATTTTTTATGTATAATTAGTCTCCAATAAATGATTTATTCTGAGAGGAAATAATTAGCTCTGCTACGAACCATTAATTGCCATGTACAAAATTTGACAATCTACAGAAATAATTTGCAAGTCTAATGCAAGTTTTGGATTTGTTTTCTCTATCCCCCTGCCCTGTTTCTGTCTTATTAACAAGCCTTTTGCTTGAATTAATAAATAAACAATAGCTGAAATCTTTCATATTAATTAGCATAAAGTGGCATTTGTATAGCAATATTTAGCAAAGCAAGCAGATGTGGAGGATTAACACTGAAAATAAGACATGAATAAATACATGGTAATTGAAACTGAATTCACTAACCACATATAGGATCACAGTTTTAGATAAAGGTCTTGCATTTAATATGAAATATTACAACTGTGCTGTGTGGACTATGATAAATTGCATAGTGTGTGTCTGCTGGGACGTGAGACAAGGATATTAGTTTTAACCCCAGAACTGTCAAACACGATTATTTCCACAGAAGCTTGACAGCTTTGGGAGTGATAAAAGGAAACCTCTGTAGGGAAGAGAGCAGGAAGGAGACTAGAGGAACATTCTGCAGGTGTTTTTCATTGAATCAGAATCGTTAAAACTGGAAAAGACCTGTTGAGATCATCAAGTCCAACTGTTAACCCAGCACTGTCAAGTCCATCACTAAACCATGTCCCTAAATGTCACATCTACGTGCCTTTTGAATACCTCCAGGGATGTTGATTCAATCACTTTCCTGGGCAGCTGGTTCCAATGTCTGACTACCTTTTAGGTGTAGAAATTTTTCCTAAAACCTTCCCAGTGACACTTGAAGGCATTTCCTCTTATCATATTGCCTTTTATTTGGGAGACAAACCCCCACCTCACTACAACCCCCTTTGGGTAATTGTGGAAAGAGATAAGTTCCCCCGTGAGCCTCCTTTCCCCCAAGCTAAACAACCCCAGCTTACTCAGCTTCTCCTCATCCGACCTGTGTTCNTCAGCTTCTCCTCATCAGACTTGTGTTCCAGAGCCTTCACCAGTTTCATTGCTCTTCTCTGGACATGTTCCAGCACCTCAATGTGTTTTTTGTAGCGAGGGGCACAAAACTGAACACATGATTTGAGTTGTGGCCTCACCGGTGCCCAGTACAGGGGGACAATCACTGCTCTGGTTCTACTGGACATGGTATAGCTGATACAGGCTCATGTTCAGCTCTGTCAACCAGCATTCCCAGATCCTTTTCTGTGGGGCAGCTTTCCAGCCACTCTGCCCCCAGCCTGTAGCACTGCATGGGGTTGTTATGACCCAAGAACCAGGCGCTTTGCCTTGTAGAAACACATGCAATTGGCCTCAGCCCACTGATCCAGCCTGTCCAGATCCCTCTTTTGAGCCTTCCTACCCTCCAGCCAATCAACACTCCTACCCAGCTTGCAAACTTACCGAGGGTGCCCTTGATCCCCTGCTCCATATCACTGATAAAGATATTAAGAAGGGCTGACTCCAGCAGTGAGACCCAGGTACACACCTTATATGAATGACTGTTGTCAGAAGGGGAGAAGCCTTGATTTCTGTGTGACAATTCACAAGCAGTTCTGTGGTTTCTAACACATCAAAAATTCTTGCATCTTTGCTGTCACGTGGCTCTTCATGCCCTAATTCCATTGAGAAAAATTCCTATTGAAAAGAATGCAGAGCCTATGTATAGCAGTTTGATTTGTTCTGGGTTTTTTTTTTGCTCATGGAAAACAAATTTAGAAAAAATGGTATTGGCTACAGAAAGGTGTGACTTTTACTATTAACAT